>ONZH01013035.1:0-285622 GCA_900303285.1 Rhinella marina | reverse complement strand
GGTAGCAAGTGACTTGGTTGTATTTTGTGACGTACAGAAAGTGTCACCTGGACAGTATATACGGTTCTGAGTGAGTATGCTGAACTGTGACACACAGAAAGGTTACACGCAGCTGTGTGAAATGGATTTGTATCACTCAGCTTTTTTGGGAATGTGACGTGCAGAAACTATCGTACAGCTGACTGACACCCTAATGACGGTGGCTATTTAGACTGCTGCGACCCAGACAAATGTTGCACAGAGATTTTTAGGATCAAGCTATATATACGTGACAGGTAGCAAGTGACTTGGTTGTATTTTGTGACGTACAGAAAGTGTCACCTGGACAGTATATACGGTTTGGAGTGGAGAATATGCTGAACTGTGACACACAGAAAGGTTATACGCAGCCTGTGTGAAAGATGGATTTGTATCACTCAGCTAAAACAACAAAAAAAAATAATTTTTTTTCTATATTTTTTTAAATATATTTTTCTTTTAGTTTTGTTTTTTTGGGAACGTGACGTGCAGAAACTATCGTACAGCTGACTGACACCCTAATGACGGTGGCTATTTAGACTGCTGTGACCCAGACAAATGTCGCACAGAGATTTTTAGGATCAAGCTATATATACGTGACAGGTAGCAGGTGACTTGGTTGTATTTTGTGACGTACAGAAAGTGTCACCTGGACAGTATATACGGTTTGGAGTGAGTATGCTGAACTGTGTCACACAGAAAGGTTACACGCAGCTGTGTGAAATGGATTTGTATCACTCAGCTAAAACAACAAAAAAAATTATTTTTTTTCTATTTTTTTTTTTAAATATTTTTTTCTTTCAGTTTTGTTTTTTTGGGAACATGACGTGCAGAAACTATCGTACAGCTGACTGACACCCTTTTGACGGTGGCTATTTAGACTGCTGCGACCCAGACAAATGTCGCACAGAGATTTTTAGGATCAAGCTATATATACGTGACAGGTAGCAGGTGACTTGGTTGTATTTTGTGATGTACAGAAAGTGTCACCTGGACAGTATATACAGTTTGGAGTGAGTATGCTGAACTGTGTCACACAGAAAGGTTACACGCAGCTGTGTGAAATGGATTTGTATCACTCAGCTAAAACAACAAAAAAATTATTTTTTTTCTATTTTTTTTTTTTAATATTTTTTTCTTTTAGTTTTGTTTTTTTGGGAATGTGACGTGCAGAAACTATCGTACAGCTGACTGACACCCTAATGACGGTGGCTATTTAGACTGCTGCGACCCAGACAAATGTCGCACAGAGATTTTTAGGATCAAGCTATATATACGTGACAGGTAGCAGGTGACTTGGTTGTATTTTGTGACGTACAGAAAGTGTCACCTGGACAGAATATACAGTTTGGAGCGAGTATGCTGAACTGTGTCACACAGAAAGGTTACACGCAGCTGTGTGAAATGGATTTGTATCACTTAGCTAAAACAACAAAAAAAATTATTTTTTTTTCTATTTTTTTTTTTTTAATATTTTTTTCTTTTAGTTTTGTTTTTTTGGGAACGTGACTTGCAGAAACTATCGTACAGCTGACTGACACCCTAATGACGGTGGCTATTTAGACTGCTGCGACCCAGACAAATGTCGCACAGAGATTTTTGGGATCAAGCGATATATACGTGACAGGTAGCAGGTGACTTGGTTGTATTTTGTGACATACAGAAAGTGTCACCTGGACGGTATATACGGTTTGGAGTGAGTATGCTGAACTGTGTCGCACAGAAAGGTTACACGTAGCTGTGTGAAATGGATTTGTATCACTCAGCCAAAACAACAACAAAAAAAAATTTTTTTTCTATATTTTTTTAAATATTTTTTTGTTTTGTTTTGTTTTTTTGGGAACGTGACGTGCAGAAACTATCGTACAGCTGACTGACACCCTAATGACGGTGGCTATTTAGACTGCTGCGACCCAGACAAATGTCGCACAGAGATTTTTAGGATCAAGCTATATATACGTGACAGGTAGCAGGTGACTTGGTTGTATTTTGTGACGTACAGAAAGTGTCACCTGGACAGTATATACGGTTTGGAGTGAGTATGCTGAACTGTGTCACACAGAAAGGTTACACGCAGCTGTGTGAAATGGATTTGTATCACTCAGCTAAAACAACAAAAAACTAATTTTTTTTCTATATTTTTTTGTATTTTTGTTTTTTTGGGAACGTGACGTGCAGAAACTATCGTAGAGCTAACTGACACCCTACTGACGGTAGCTATTTAGACTGCGACCCAGACAAATGTCGCACAGAGATTTTTTGGGATGAAGCCATACACGTGACAGGCAGCAAATGACTTGGTTGTATTCGGTGACATACAGAAAGTGTCACCTGGACAGAAAATAGTGAGTGTACTGAACTGTGACACACAGAATGGTTCGACACTGCTGTGTGCAATGGGATTTGTATCACTGAGATATAACATAAAAAAATAAAAGGGGGTTATACATGGCGATAGCTGCACTACTAGTGCCAGCCAGCCAAGTGACAAAAAAAAAAATGTCTTCTAGCCCTTAGAAGGGCTGTTGGATTCTTTGTGGGTGATCCCTGCCTAACAGACAACTAAATGCAGGCCGTAACACTGTCCCTGAAAGGCAGCAGCTCTATCCCTAACGACATCCAGACGGCATCTGAGCCGAGCACCGCGGCCAGTTGGTAGTATATTCCAGGGTCACCTGATCAGGCCAGCCAACCCCTGCTATCGACATGTAAGGGCCCCACGTGATGCTGGGTGGTACGCAGAGTCTCCTGGCTTGTGATTGGCTGTGTTTTTAGGCGCCAAAAAAGCACGATGCGGAAGTTGCCATTTCCTCGAGCATAGCGAGATACTCGTCCGAGCAGCGAGCACTTACGAGTACCGTAATGCTCGAACAAGCACCAAGCTTGGACGAGCATGCTCGCTCATCTCTATTCATAATCTAAATAGGATACATTATTCACAATAATTCACTAGGAAACATATTGGTCATAATGTATTTTCATAAATGATTAACTCTTAACAAAATAATATTATTATATTATTGCAATAAATAGTAGGGCTTTTTTGTTCTTATTTTTGGATGCATATTTATTTGCCACCCAATATATATAATGGATTTGTAGTAAATGTCATTAAATTGAGCTAATTACTGGGTTGATCCCACTGGCACCTTTAGCCCTCTGGTGTGCACCATCAGTTTGTGACTTACCAACATGTTTAGATCCATTCCATGCAATGACTCTTTCACTAATAGGAACATACTGTATACTAGACTTAATCTTAGCTAAAAGGTTATATAATATCTGGCTACTGCAGTAAAATACCTGATCCATTATGGGGGTTGAGAGCCTTTGATTATCCAGGCTGAGTTCACACTTCAGTTATTTGATCAGTTATTTCCATTAGTTATTGTGAACCAAAACCAGGTATCTCTGTGTAGTCTTCACCACTGGTTTTGGCTCACAATCACTGATGGAAATAACTGATCAAATAACTGAAGTGTGAGCCTTACTATTCATAAGCATTTCTGTTATTACAAAGTAACAGACAGCCATACAAGTACAAAAAATAACCCAAAAGGCTATTTCCAAAAATTGGACTGTAGCTTCTTACATCTACATCTACGTCTTTTTGATAAACACATTTCCCCAAAACACAGATATTTGACACAACTGAAGGATACTTATACACAGTAATACACTCAGTAAGTACACTCATTTTTAAGTTAGATTTTTCTCCATCATTATGCACTCAATACCTCATAATAAGAAAGTGAAAACAGAATGTTCAAATATTTGCTAATTTATTGAAAATGAAAAACTAAAAATCTTGCATTGCTGTAAGTATACAGATGCTTTATTCAGGACTTAGTTGAAGAACCATTAGCAGCTATTACAGCCTCTAGTCTTCCTGGGTACGATGCCACAAGGTTTGCATATCTAGATTTGGGGATTTTCTGCCATTGTTCTATTTCTATCCTCTTAAGCTTAGGTTGGATGATGAGCGTTGGTGGACAGCCATTTTCAAGTCTCTAAAAAGGCGTTCAATTGGGTTCAAGTCAGGGTTGTGGCTGGGCCACTTAAGGAAATTCACAAAGTTGTCCCTAAGCCACTCCTATGTTTTCTTGGCTGTGTACTTAGGGTCATTTTTTGTTGAAAGGCAAAGCTTTGGTCGAGTCTGAGGTCAAGAGCACTCTGGATCAAGTTTTCATTAGGAATATCTATGTACTTTGCTCCACTAAGCTTTCCCTCAACTCTGACCCAGCTGTTAAAAAACACCTCTACAGCATGATGCTACCACCACATACTTCACCGTGGGGATAATAGAGTATTTAGCAGTCCCTGGCTTCCATAACACTTAGAATTGAGGCCAAAAAGTTTAATCTTAGTTTCATCAGACCACAAAATCTTATTTATCACAGTCTTACAGTCCTTTGGGTGCTTTATTTTGCAAAATTTAAGGTGTCTGTTACTTAGGAAAGGCTTCTTTCTGGCCACTCTGCCATTAAGCCCAGATTAGTGGAATGCTGCAGTGATGGTTGACCTTCTGGAAGTTTCTCCCATCTGCACACAGAATCTTTGGAACTCAACCAAAGTGACCATTGGCTTCTTGGTCCCCTCTCTTACCAATGCCCTTTTCCCCTCGATTACTTAGTTTGGTGTAGTAGCCTGCTCTAGGAAGAGTCCTGGTAGTTCCAAACTTCTTCCATTTAAGAATTATGGAGGTCACTGAGCTCTTGGGAACTTTTAGTGAAGCAGAAATTTTTTGTACTCTTCTCCAGATCTGTTCCTGTGCACAATCCTGTCTTTCCTCCTCATAGCTTTGTTTTTGCTCTGAAATTCATGGTCAACTGTGAGGCCTTATATACGTCCAATTAACTGAATTTACAATAAGTGGACTTCAACTTGTGGAAACAAATGTGAGGCCCTTAGAGCTAAATTTCAAGTATCATAGCAAAGGACAATCATAGCAAAGGGTCTGAATACTTAGGTCAGTGCAAAATTTTTGTTTTTAATAAATTTGTCAACATTTCTAAAATTCTGTTTTTACTGATTGATGGTGGAAAAACTTGATTTTTTTTTATGGTAGCACAAGGCAGCAAAATGTGAAAAAAGTGAAAGGGTCTGAAGAGTTCCCAAATGCATTAAATACATAGTCAGTGTGAAAACAACAGATCTAGCCCCTGGCCAAATACTTTGAGTTGTGTATAAAAAAAATTACCTGAGCAGCAAATTCTCCAAGTAAAAGAAATCTGAGAAGATCTGTATTGTATCAGAGATTTTGTGGGTGAAAATTTGTCTGAAATAGCCATTAGAAACAAGTGGAGAAATGCAGTTTGCACAGGGCTTTTATGACCTGTCAATACTAAATTAATTGGAGTTACATAAGGTGCCAAGTAAAAGTACACGTACCTTCTATAACCCTGATTTACTTCAGTGGAGAGAGACCATGCGTGGCTTAAACATATGATTGGCTCATTCTCTGTGGAGGCCCAGGTGGCCTGATCAGTGTTTTGTTACATGTTTTATGAAAATAACGTAAAACACTATATTAGGAAAGGTCATTTAAAGGGACACTACTATTGTTCAGCAAAGTGGAATTCAGTCTGAAGTTTAGGAAAACTTCGATTTGCAAGGAATCCGCTTTTTTTCATTCTACATGGCAACGAATCAAGTTTTCCTAAAATGACGGCTGCATGTGTTACAAAACGAAACTAAATGTAGAGGAGACAAGCCCGGGAACACAAAATCAATGTCGTGCAGCCAGCTAATCTACAGCCAATCTACAGATAGCCATCCTCTGTGATGTCACAGCCTATCAAAAACCTCATCCCGTGCAGTTGCCACCATTGTCCTGTGAGCTGAGCATAGGGAGAGACGTGGCAAGGCCTCATGTGCTAGGGGCAGTGTTGCTAAAAACAATTAGTAGAAGAATATTGGAGAGGAAGAGTGCAAGGAGACTGTAGGAAGAACAGTTTAATTTATTCCTACATTTACTTATTCCTACATCAGCTGTAAACTAAGATATGTAATTCAATACCAATAGGATGGAAGCCTTTATTATTCCAACGTGCCAACCAATACCATCCAGTCTGCACAATTAGGGGGAGTCAGGTCTAAATGATGACCATCCTCATTTTTTGTTGGCTTTACTTACTAGAAAAGTCAGCAAGATGCAGAAAGAGGAGGAGATGGATGTTATCGATATTAGATGATGTGGAAAAGGAGGAAAAGCAGATGGCAGAAGAAGGGCTCCCACCTGTAGGGCAGAATGACACTGGGGTTGGAGAAGTGGGAATTCCAGCATATTGTACCCCCACCTAACCATCCAAAATCCATACCAGCAGATCTACTATACATTATTAAATGAAAGTCAGCTGCAGGCTAATTGGTTATGTGGTTCTTCACCGCAGCATGGCTGCAAGCTACCTGCAGCACGTCTGCTCCGTGTGGTCGTACCCTAAGGCAGAGTGGCCTGGGTATACCTGACTAATAGCGATTCATGATTAATTAATTCAGAGCAAATCTAATTTCTTGGCTAACTTTGGTGAAGTTGCCGAATTGAATTTTTCAAAACTTCGTTCATCTCTAGAAACTATCATCAAACATTTTTATCATATATTAATAGCCTATCTGTGAATATTCTATGTCTTTTTTTTAGATGTGGATGCTTTTCTGGATATAATTGTTTCAATTTACTCCATGCATTGTACTTCCTGTCCTGGCTCTAAACTTCCTCCTTTGTTTGGACTTTTAGCATGGCAAACAGCCTTGCTTGACTTTCTTACTCTGACCATTCACTGCGGCGGTAGTGGTGAGTAGGTGTAATAACACCTCGCCACCCCATTCATTCTATGGGAAGAATCGCTTCCATAGACTTGTATGGAAGCGATTCTTCCCATAGAAATGAATGGGGTGGTTAGGTGTAATTACACCTACTCACCACTCCCCCCATTGCGGCCAGCATGTAAACATTGAAGAGGAGGCAGCGCTGATACGGCACGCGCCTCCTCTTCAAACAGCTGATCGGCGGGGGTGCCGGGTGTGGGACCCTCGCCGTTCTGATATTGATGACTTATCCTGAGGATAGGTCATCAATATATATAATTCGGAAAACCCCTTTAAAAGTCATCTAAAAAAAATTATTAGCCCACATTTACTGATCGGCATGCACATTGATTTTGGCATAATATGTAGCATTTGGCAACAAAGTTCTGCCACAATTCTTTTGTAAAATTCTGTCTCAAAGTAAGTCAACTAATAGTTGGTAATCTGGTGCATGTCTGGACAGCCTGCCTATGTTTATGCCATCTATATGATTAGTAAATCTGCCCTATTGTGTTACTAAATATTTAAATTTTGTTTTTGGAAAATGTACTACATCTACATCCCTGGATATGAAAGGCCTATCACTTGCTCTCCCATCATCTCCCCATAACTTGTAGAATAATGCAGATCGATCATTGCCTGGCTTAATTTACTATTGTTTCCTAATGTAGATGTGCTTTTGAAGATTAGGGTCCAGATGGTGACCAGATGAGCTGCAGCTTCCCTTCCAATGGGTCCTAGTCTTGACACATATTCCTTTTTATCAAGCATAGTGGACTAAAATTTATCGGCATTGGGACGGCTAATGCTAGATCCTTGTCTTAACGAAATGGGTATAAAAATAACCACATGGCATTCTACTAAAATAATTCATATATTATGTATATATCAGGCTCTGACTTATTATACATTTACAGAATTCTGGCTTTTGCGAACTTTTGACTTAGTTGTGAAAAAATTGGTGCCTTTTTGCATTTTTATGCCACTCTCTCTAGTTTTGAAATATGAGTGGGAAAATGGGTGTGGTTAGCTATGTTAGAGTTTCACTCCAGATTTATCACTGAAACCTTTTTTAAAAGTTGCTCCAGTATGATGGAGCATGCCATTTTTTCAGTTGGATTCTGTGTAAATCTGAAAACAACAATTTGGCATAGTGTATTGAAAGACAATGGAGGCATAGAGGGGTATAGTAAAGGACCCATGGACTTTTATTAGTGCCCTATTCTGGCTGCTTCCAAAACAAAGCTGCAATATGGACCTGTGTATATATATATAATACATGCATATAATCATTATACTGTCTATTACAACTAATACTATCACCCTGCAGATGCCTCATGTGTTGTACCCCTTAGACCTCTGAGTGTACAGTGTCAGAAAAGTATTGCATAATATTGAAGTCTTCCTCCTTGAGGAAGCTGCCTATTGTACATGAAACTATCCTGATGTAGAGCGATGTATTCACTTATAATAAAAGACTGTTAACATAAATGTATCTCAGACTTCCCATTTATTATGAAAACATCAAAAATCCCGGGCACAGAGGTTTGGCTTTCATACACCAGTGCTCGCGAATGAAAGGTTGGCTTTCAGCTCGTCAAGAAATATAGGTTTTATGTTCAACGACAGATTTAAATAGAGTGTGATTGGAAAAGCATGAGGAGGGCGGCAAACTGCCATGCAGCTCATCTGAGAGTTTTCTGGCTGAAAAGAATTAGAAGAAAATAAAATCCCTGACAAATATTCAAAAATGTAATACATGGTGTGAAATTTACAAAATCAAAGTCAGATGATTGTCCACTGGGGAGACAGTTAGCACTCCAAGAGGTTTGCTGGACAAATTGGACAAGTAATTAGTTCCCCAGGCTTGGCACTTCAACAGCTATATATTATAGGGAGCTGTGCTAGGTCTGTCTGATCCAATTTCTGGGTCCAGGTTTGCTACAACCCAGTTTTCCTCTGGGCGTAACGTGTTTGTAGCTCGGACTCAGCATGGGGTTAATGATAAGTGATGAGACCAGACAGAAAAGGAGCCTGGGGAAGCCTTGGACTTGGTAATCTGCCAAGACAAATGGCAATCCAATGTAAAAAGACCATGATCTGTCCTGGAAGTGTTATCCTGTCTTTGTCTAAACAGTTGAACGGCTGTAAATATTGTGAAATGCCTTTGTCTGGCTTATTGTTCTGACTTTGAACCTGGGATCAATCTGCAGGCTCTCCATCTCTGTACGAACTTTGATATGAGAAATTTCAGATTTGCAAAAAAATTCTAATTCCCGGTGGTGATCCTATAAATACTGCCCTCAAATTTCTTACATGATTTTACATGTCTGTTCCAAGGAAAACACCTGATTCAATAGTCCGTGTATATATTTTTATCATTATAACTATATTTTTTTCATTACTTACGAGTATTTATTTAAACAACGGGCACAAGAATGTCAATTTGTCAGCCTTGAAGCCATGATGATGCTGAGATAATAAAAATGGAGCATGAAAGATACATTTCAATACCCTAAATAACAATCTTATTGCTGGGCAAAAGTCTAAAATTGTACCACATGGACTAGTACAACCTTCAGGGATCAAACAGTGGACAGTGTTGGTTAGGTTCAACATATCAACTGGATCTCTGGACTCAAGATTTACAGAGGTGCTAAATACTGGGTTCAGTTATTCTAGCAAACTCAAAACAAGGTCGGTGATTGATATTAGGTCCATGAAAAAGGTGTCTCAATTAACTCAATGCATGAGTAGTGTGAACCTGTCCACAAGCATTGCACATTATCATAGAATCCTTCACCCCTAAGCATAGGAAGGACAGTGAACTTGTTTTAATTTTTTTCCTTTTTTTATTAAATCCCTGAGAAAGAACAATGGAGAATATCAATATCAAGAAGGATGGAGAATACAACTAGAACATGGTTGTCCACAGTGCGACTCTGCATAGGGTCAACTTTCAGTCTTAGATTATAGGAAAAAAAAGGTGAACATCCAGATATCTTCCAGTTTTAACAAATTCAACATTTCTCCTGACCCTTAGAACGAGATGTTAGATGTACAGTAGTTGTGTGGCCATCACTGTCCTGGCAAATTCTTGACCTTATCTTTATTTTTATATGGCCATGATGGCCTTATTACAGCTCCCAGCACCAAGACAAAACATAAAAATATATATCACTGTAGATAAAATGTATTTATTTCGTTTTCTTCATTGGTTTCTTACTGTAAAGTTTTGGCATTGAAAGCCACTGTGATACTAACCTGAAAAGTAAAACATGAGCAATACATTTGTAGACCCTATGTTATATTCTCACTGCTTGGCATGGACGATCACAACTTTCATAAGTCATGAAGGTGCTTTCATGAATAAGCCAAAAACCGGTTATCCCTAATAGAATATATTGTTTTATTACTAGAGATGAGCGAGCATGCTTGTCCGAGCTTGGTGCTCATTTGAGTATTAGGGTACTCGTAAGTGCTCGCTGCTCGGGTGTGTATCTCGCCATGCTCGAGGAAATGGCATCTCCCGCATTTTGAATTTTTGGCGCCTATAACTCAGCCAATCACTAGCCAGGAGACTCTACGGTACCCCCCGGCATCACATGGGGCCTTACATGTCGGTAGCAGGGGTTGGCTGGCCAGATCAGGTGACCCTGGAATATACTAGTGACATCCGGCGGTGCTCGGCTCAGAGGCTGTCTGGATGTCGTTAGGGACAGATCTGCTGCGTTTCAGGGAGAGTGTTAGGGCCTGGATTTAGTTCTCTGCAGGAGTGATCTCAAAAGAACCCAACAACCCTTCTAAGGGCTACAAGACACTTTTTTTTGTCTCCTGGCTGGGCTGACTGGCACTAGTAGTGCAGCTATCGCCATATATAACAAACTTTGTTTTTTTTTTGTTTTATCTCAGTGATACAAATCCATTTCATACAGCTGTGTGGAACCATTCTGTGTGTCACAGTTCAGCTGTCCAGTCACCACAAACCACAATCCGTATTTTCTGTCCAGGTGACCCATACTGTACGTCAAGTAATCCAATACGGTCATTTGCTCTCACTGATACAGCTACATTAGAAAAATCTGAGTGCGACATTTTTCTGGGTTGAAGTGAAAATAACCACAGTCAGCAGGGGCTGAGTTTGCTCTCTGATATATTCTGCACGTCACGTTAAAAAAAAAAAAAAAACAACTTAGTTTTTTTGTTGTTTTATCTCAGTGATACAAATCCATTTCATACAGCTGTGTGGAACTATTCTGTGTGTCACAGTTCAGCTGTCCAGTCACCACAAACCACAATTCGTATTTTCTGTCCAGGTGACCCATACTGTACGTCACGTAATCCAATAAGGTCATTTGCTCTCACTGATACAGCTACATTAGAAAAATCTGAGTGCGACATTTTTCTGGGTTGAAGTGAAAATAGCCACAGTCAGCAGGGGCTGAGTTTGCTCTCTGGTATATTCTGCACGTCACGTTAAAAAAAAAAAAAAAAACAACTTAGTTTTTTTGTTGTTTTATCTCAGTGATACAAATCCATTTCATACAGCTGTGTGGAACCATTCTGTGTGTCACAGTTCAGCTGTCCAGTCACCACAAA
This sequence comes from Rhinella marina, assembly GCA_900303285.1. Classification (NCBI taxonomy): domain Eukaryota; kingdom Metazoa; phylum Chordata; class Amphibia; order Anura; family Bufonidae; genus Rhinella; species Rhinella marina. The sequence goes on along the minus strand of ONZH01013035.1, from coordinate 274,198 downwards.
CCACAATCCGTATTTTCTGTCCAGGTGACCCATTCTGTACGTCACGTAATTAAAAAAAGGTATTTTGCTCTCACTGATACAGCTACATTAGAAAAATCTGAGTGCGACATTTGTCTGGGTTGCACTTAAGCAGACCAAGTCTGCCTAATCTAATAGTTTCAGTGTAATTGCTCCATACTGCACAGGACGTAATAAAATACGTAATTTTGCTCTAACTTATCCACCTATATACAAACCACAATCCGTATTTTCTGTCCAGGTGACCCATACTGTACGTCACATAATTAAAAAAGGTCTTTTGCTCTCACTGATACAGCTACATTAGAAAAATCTGAGTGCGACGTTTTTCTGGGTTGCACTTAAGCAGACCAAGTCTGCCTAATCTAATAGTTTCAGTGTAACTGCTCCATACTGCACGGTACGTAATAAAATACGTAATTTTGCTCTAACTTATCCACCTATATATTAACTTGTTCAGATTGAACAAGTTTGTGGGTTTCAGTACAGCAGGTCCATTTTTTTTTGGTATATATAATACACTTATATACAGAAAATGTTGAACCCCAGGGCTAAGGGTCGAGGACGAGGGCGTGGGCATGGGCATTCAATTACTGCAGGGGGCAGAGGCCGTGGTCCTGGGCAGGGTGAGACAGTACCTGCTGATGAGGTAGCAGGGGAACGCCGCAGAGCTACATTCCCTAGCTTCATGTCTCAACTTACAGGGACACGTGGTAGAGAACTGTTGAAACCACAACACTGCGAACAGGTGATGTTGTGGATTGCGGACAATGCTTCAAGTAATTTGTCCACCAGTCAGTCTTCCACGCAGTCCACCCACGTTACCCAAGGGAGCACTCCTCTGGCTCCTCCACCTCCTTCCCCCCAGTCTGCCCCCTCCCAGGAAAATTTGGAATGCAATTCGGCATACTCTGAGGAACTGTTTTCTGGACCCTTCCCAGAGTCACAAACCACTTCTCAGGTTGCTGCTGACCTCTTTCCCAATGCCCAAGTTTTCCAACTGTCACAGTCTGAGGGTGATGATATTGTTGACTTAGTGGAAGAAGTGTGTAAAGAGGTGTCGGACGATGAGGAGACACGGTTGTCAGACAGTGGACAGAGGAGCAGACTGAGGAATCGGAGGATGACGAGGTGACTGACCCAAGCTGGGTTGATAAGCTGAGTGAAGACAGTGCTTCTGAGGTGGAGGCGAGTGCTGCACCAGAACAGGTTGGAAGAGGCCAGAGGGAGAAGCAGGGCCAGAGCTGGTGCATCAGCAGCAACTGTTTCACATAGTGAATCTCACGTGGCGAGGCCTAGATGTTCGCAAGTCTGGAGGTTCTTTAAAGAAATTGAGGATGACCGACGGACTGTGGTGTACAACCTGTGCCACACCAGGATCAGCAGGGGTGCAACCACTACTAGCCTAACCACCACCAGCATGCGCAGGCATATGAGTGCTAAACACCCCACTCAATGGAATCAAGGCTGTTCACCTCCTGCGGGTCCCACCACTGCTCCTTCCCCTGTGTCACTCACTGTCTCTGCTAGTCAACCCCCTGCCCAGGACCCCGGCACGAGCGCCTCCCGCTGGAAAACCACACCTTTGCCTCCACGATCCTCCACAGCGTCCACCAATGTGTCCCTGCGCAGCGTTAAGCTGTCTTTACAGCAGACGCAGGAGTGCAAGAGGAAATACAGTTCCACCCACCCACATGCCCAAGCCCTCAACGTCCACATACTCCAAATTGCTGAGCCTGGAGATGCTGCCCTATAGGCTGGTAGAGACCGAGGCCTTTCGCAACCTCATGGTGGTGGCTGCCCCTCGGTATTCGGTCCTCAGCCGCCACTATTTTTCCACGATGTGCCGTCCCAGCCCTACACCAGCACGTGTCCTGACTAACGCTGTTTCTGAGAAGGTCCACCTAACCACGGACACGTGGACAAGTGCTGCCGGGCAGGGACACTATACATCACTGACGGCACATTGGGTTAACTTGGTGGAGACTGGGACCGAGTCTGACCCTGGGGCTGCTCATGTACTGCCCACACCGAGGATTGCGGGGCCTACCTCGGTCACGGTCTCTCACGGTCTCTACTATGCCTCCTCCTCCGACCCCTCCTCCTCCTCCACCACCTCCACCTCCGAATTACCATCCGTGGGCACGGCGCCTTCAGTCGGTAGCTCTAGGCGCAGCAGCAGTGCCGTGGCTAAGCGCCAGCAGGCGGTGCTCAAACTACTGAGCTTAGATGACAAAAGGCACACCGCCCAATAACTATTACAGGGCATCACGGCGCAGACCGATCTGTGGCTGGCACCGCTGAACCTCAAGCCTGGTTGTGTGTGACAACGGGCATAACCTGGTCGTTGCTCTGCAACTCGCCAGACTCACACATGTGCCATGCCTGGCCCACGTGTTCAATCTCATAGTTCAGCGGTTCCTCAAGACATACCCGAATCTGTCTGATTTGCTCACCAAGGTGCGCCGCATCTGTGCGCATTTCCGCAAGTCGACCACAGATGCTGCCACTCTCAGGGCAGCGCAGCACCGCCTACAACTGCCCGCTCACCGACTGTTGTGCGACGTGCCCACAAGATGGAATTCGACATTAAACATGTTATCCAGAGTTTACCAGCAGCACAGAGCGATTGTAGACTGCCAGATGTCAACTTCCACCAGAACTGGTAGTCAGGTCAGTCAGATTCCTCAAGTCTACAATGAGGAGTGGACGTGGATGTCTGATATCTGCCAGGTGTTGACCAACTTTGAGGAGTCAACACAGATGGTCAGCAGCGATGCCGCCATTATCAGCCTCATAATCCCGCTGCTTTGCCTGTTGAAAAACTCACTGCTCAGCATCAAGTCAGAAGTTTTGCACTTGTCACAAGAGACGGTGGAGGAAGATACGTTGCTTGATAGCCAGAGCACCCTCCGGTCTGTTTCTCAGCGCGTATCGGAGGAGGGGAATGAGGAGGAAGAGGAGGAGAATGTCGGCGAGACAGAAGAGGGTACCAATGCTCAGTCCTTCTTAACTCTTGAGCGTGTATGGGCTGAAGAGGAGGAGGAGGAAATGGAGAGTCAGGCCAGTGAGGAGAGGGAATTCTTGCGTGTTGGGACTCTGGCGCACATGGCAGACTTCATGTTAGGCTGCCTATCCCGTGACCCTCGCATTAGAAGCATTTTTTCAAGCACCGATTACTGGGTGTTCACTCTCCTGGACCTACGTTACAAGCAGGACCTTTCCACTCTCATCCCTGTAGAGGAAAGGAGTATGAGAGTGAATAGATATCAACAGGCCCTTGTGCACAATCCTTCCCATCTGACGCCGCTAGCGGCAGAGGGCATGGTTCTGTGGGCCAAGTAGTGGGGGAGAGGAGGCGAGCAGGCAGCTTGTCCAGCACTGGCAGGGGAACGCTCTCCAAGGCCTTTGCCAGTTTTATGTCACCCCAGCAAGACACTGTCACCTGTCCCCAGTCTAGGCAGAGTAGGGGTGAGCTTTATAGAAAGATGGTGAGGGAGTACCTAGCTGACCATACCAACGTCCGGACCGATCACTCTGCTCCATACAACTACTGGGTTTCAAAGCTGGACACGTGGCATGAACTGGCGCTGTACGCCTTGGAGGTGCTGGCCTGCCCTGCCGCTAGCGTGTTGTCAGAGCGGGTATTCAGTGCAGCTGGTGGCGTCATCACCGATAAGCGTACATGCCTGTCAACTGACAGCGCTGACAGGCTGACGCTTATTAAAATGAATAAAGCCTGGATTTCACCGGAATTCAAGTCTCCTCCGGGGGAAAGCAGCTAAAGATTAACATTACTTATGTATCCGATTCCTTTTCTCTACTCCTCCTACTCCTCCTCCTCCATGTCGTCTTTGCAAAACGCAATTTTTTAGAGGGCCAACTGGCACTCTTTTACGACAATTTTTCTGGAGGGCCCCCTACAGGCCCTCTCTCTAAACAATTTTTCCGGAGGGCCCCCTACAGGCCCTCTCTCCAAACAATTTTTCCGGAGGGCCACCTACAGGCCCTCTCTCTAAACAATTTTTCCGGAGGGCCACCTACAGGTTCTCTCTCTAAACAATTTTTCCGGAGGGCCCCCTACAGGCCCTCTCTCCAAACAATTTTTCCGGAGGGCCACCTACAGGCCCTCTCTCTAAACAATTTATCCGGAGGACCCCCTACAGGCCCTCTCTCCAAACTATTTTTCCGGAGGTCCACCTACAGGCCCTCTCTCTAAACAATTTTTCCGGAGGGCCACCTACAGGCCCTCTCTCCAAACAATTTTTCCGCAGTGTCAACTACAGACAGTGTAAAACAATGTTTCAGGAGCGTCAAACAGACAGTCCAAAACAATTTTTCAGGAGGCACAAGTACCGACATTTAAAAATAAATTTTTTTGCTGAGGGTCGACTTTATGTACTCCGAAAAGAAAAAAAAATTTGGAGGCTCAACAAAAGCCATTTCACTGTATTCTCAGTCGGACAAGTCATTGGTGGTGTAACCGCCATGTTGTGTCAGGCTAAATTTTTGGGTGCTTCACCAGGTACCTCATCTAACTTGGTCACTTGTTGGTGTCACCGCCATGCTGTGTCAGGCTTATGCCTGCATTATGTGGCTAGGGATAGGAGAGCAGTGCCAGCATGGGCATGGGTGATGGACCTTCGTTGCACCTAGTTGGGTGCTTCCCTAACATGTGATGGGCATGTGCCTCGCCTTTCTTGGTCTGGGTGAGCACAATTGCCATGAGGGTAACCACCAGGCTGTTGCAGGAGAATTTGGGGTAATGGTGGGATTAGGCAGCCTCAGAGGCATCCATGCATGCTTCCCCTGCTGTTTCCTGTCCATTTCCGTGGTGTTTCCATCATTTTCTGATGTTTCCAGGTTTTCACCCAGCCTTCCCTAGGCAGAGCCTTGGTCCCCTGCAAAAAATGCTCGCGTCTCCCATTGACTTCAATGGGGTTCGTTACTCAAAACGAGGACCCGAGCATCGGGAAAAGTTCGTCTCGAATAACGAGCACCCGAGCATTTTAGTGCTCGCTCATCTCTAATTATTACTCTAATGTGATTTTTCTGGATATTTTATTGTAATTGAATCTTAATAATTGAGGCTGGAGTGGACCTGGAGTGGCAACTCTGCCTTTAAATGAAGCCTTATACCATGTACCCTTCATAATACTGGTGTCCTTTTATGTGGCAGAAGGGCCTCTGGTCTGCCTTAGGCACCATGGCCCAAGTACAACTGCTACCTTTGCACCCCCTATTTTTATGAATAGGTTTCCAAACCATGTCCTAGGCTTCTCCAATGCCTGGGTCTAATTGAACATGGACCCTGGTTGCTGGATAGCCATGATACACCACAAGCCACTTTGCCATGGCCAAGGGGTTTAGATATAGGACTTCAGCAGTGAACCAGAACTTTGCTGTAGGTAAAGGAAAACCGAGTTACGATTGTATAAGGAAGCTATTCAGGATTAGGACAACTCAACAAGGAAAACACTGCTTGAGGTTTCTATAGGCAGAAAGCCCAAGTAGGATACAAACATGATCAGAGGATATTTTTGTGAAGGTAGTCAGTCTCCTGCAGGGTTTCAAGAATCATTTATTTACTGTATGTGTGATCTAAAACACATGGGGTGCCCTGCTGGAAAGTATCTGATGTTGTCCTTGTTGACTTGCTGAAAGAGGAAAGTAAAGAGGAAACAGTAGTAAGTAACAACATACACCCTTGGCTATTTATAGCATATTTATAGTCTTATACAAAGATATATGTACCTCCAGCATATAAGGCCTCAGATGGCCTACATCACTACTCAGGGTCCAACACTCTTTTATGGCCAACTTTGTCCTGTTATATTTATTACTTGCAGCCAATGTTTTGTCATATTAGTACTGAAACAAGGATATGAAACTCTCAAATTTGAAGAGAATATGGATTTTATGCCAAAACACCACTGGAAAAAAAACGTAGCACTAACTGCTCTTCCTAGGATGTCAGCATAATGTGAAGGAATCAATTTTACAAGTCTCAGAAACATTCATGAAAATATTGTTTTAATAAAACCTATTATGCAGCGAGGCCCATAATGACTGACCCCATGTTCAGGGAAAGACAGACTATAAATTTTCTGAGACTCAGTGAAGAAAGAAAGAGATATAGGGAAGTCTATCTATCTATCTATCTATCTATCTATCTATCTATCTATTTCTCCATCTATTTATCATCTCTTATCTATCTTTGGTGAAAATTTGGCTGCTCACTTATTGCTGACTGCTTTCTTGTTGCAGTGCACAGTATAAATGCTAAGAAAATATGTCCAGGCATCCGAAACTTTAGCAGTGCAAAAAATAATTTAAAGAAAATTGTTAGAGACCTTAGTAGAGGTCATTTTCCAGTACCTCCAAAGGTGTGTCTCATGTTCAGCAGGATTATATGGGGCATAGCTGAATTTCAGCACTTCCTCCCTACATCTCACGGTTTCCTTAGTTTCTGTTTTGTCTAATATTACAGTAAAAAGTGAACAATATGGAACGAAATCTGTCTGTGTCCCATGAGACCAACCATGCCTTCTCCTCCTCCCTGTCCAGTGACAAGCTGTGAGACAACTGGCTGGAGCAGCAGCATCCCTTCTGTGCCCTGCTTGCAGTAGAACGAAAAAAAATGGTAAGCCACATTCCCTAGACTTAAGGCCCTTTTAGACGGGCCGATAAGTCTCCCTGAACGAGCGCCGATCAGCGACATCGGCGCTCGTTCAGGGAGCCTTTACACGGCCCGATGAATCGAGCGCCGGGCCACACGAGTGATCGCTGTATCGCTCGTGCGGCCTGGAAGCTCCATGCTGTCAGGCGCACACCGCCTGTTTACACAGGGCGATGTGCGCCCGACAGATCGGATCTTTTGGTTTTTACAAAAGATCCAATCAGCCGACGAACGAGCGTTTTGCTCGTTCGTCGGCTGATTAGGACCACTTTTACACGGGCCGATTATCGGCACTAGCGTTCCTAGGAACGAATTTTCGGCCGATAATCGGCCCGTGTAAAAGGACCTTAAGCCCTGCCCTCTAAGCCAGTCTCAGCCAAAGATAGAGCAGATCAGCAGGTGATTAACTCATGTGTTCTCTGCTTGATTTCAAAAGAACTGTCTGTGTCAGGATCACACTGCAAGTGCTGCAGACCCAAAGCCTTGAAGGCATCTACATCTTGTTTACTTTTAGCATTAATTTCTAGGTTTACTGTTCCTTTAATATTTTCACCCTACAGATATAATAACGCCTGACAAGATGAAGTCACCAGATGACCAGAAATCCTTTTAGATTTGGGAGTTGGGTCAAGAAAGGGAAGGAGGAATCACAGGAAATGGATATAGACCACATCGCTGCTACTATCTCCTTGAAGTCTGATTAGTATCTCTGCCTTGTTAATGCAGTTAATTGAAATATCTAACAAGCCACTTCCCCCTCACTTTTAGAGCTGATTTTGTAAACAGTCCTCACAATGTAATTGGCTCACCTATAAAACTGCAATCATCCACAAAGCTAACATTCTCCTGCTTTGATATTTCTGACAATGGGAGATCTGTACTGTAAAAGAACTGTTTCCTCTAGTGCTAGCACTTTCTGTCCCATCCAACAAAGAAGACAAAGGAAATTAAATGTTCTTCTGATGTTTCATTTCATAAACACACTCAAAAATGTATCCATCAGCCAGAGATGTAATCATTAGGACATGTGACTTCTGATACATTTTATTGCAACATGTTTGCTTAATCATAGATTTGTCCTTCTTTAAACATGGAGGATGTCTTTTGTTATTGCCGTTTTGAGAGAAACAGCCTGTCATCCTGTCGCTATTCTATTTTGTCAAAATTTGTACGGGAACTTGCCTATGCTGGAAAAGTACCTGCCAAGTGAAGGATATTCATTAAAGGAGTCACAAAATAGGACAAACCTTTTCAATATGCATTATTAAGGAACCTCTTCAATTAGCCACCAGAGTTCTGGTGGATCCAGCAATTCCATGTATATTATTTATATGCTCTAATGGGGAGGATTCTATCCTTTTTTTAAAATTGGTGCTATCAATTTTATAATAATCTTTCTGAACAGAGTGTACATATCATGACTATGAAAGTAATATCTCCACAAATTTTGGACAAAATTTGCTACTTTAAGTTGTGAGTTCTGTTCTTTATTTAAAGGGGGTTTGGTCATCAGTATCTGATCAGCAGAGGCCCAACACCCAGGATCAGCTATTTGAGAAGGCATCGGTGCTCACACTAGCACCCTGGCCTTCTTGCAGCTTTCCTAGGCCAGTGATGTCACATTCATTGGTCTTATGGCCTGGGTGCAGCTCGGCTCCAATGAAATGAATACCAAGCACACTCACTGCACAATGTATGGTTCTGTGCTTGGTATGCTGAGAGAAGGCCATAGCGCTACTGCCTTCCTGAGTGTTGGACCCCCACTGATCAGATACCGATGACCTACCTAGAGGAAAATCCACTTAATTTTACATTTAGGGCCAGTTGGATGATGGCCTAATTGAGACTTACAGTAGTCAAATAAGGCTTTGGATGCTGTCTGTCTATCTATGTACAGTTGAGTCAAATTATTATGACCACTTCCTACTTTCAACGTTGCCTCATTAAGTATGTCATTCAGAGCTCATGAAGCAAGTCACACACACTGTTAGGGTGATGCTGTGGGGAAAGTGTATCATGAGTGGACAAATGGCACCTTTGTGAATAAGGGATCTGGAAACAGCACAGCACCACTCGCCACTGATGTGAAAGGTGAACGTTGGCTATGAAGGTGCGTGAGGGTGGACCGACACACTACAGTGGGGTAGCTCCCTGCCAAAATGAACCAAGAGGCTACCAGTCAGGTGTCTTAAACAACATTTCAGCGACCCCTACGGAGAATGGGGCTCCAAAGTCGATAGACAGTATCGAAATTGGACCTATGTTGATTGGCAAAGGGTTGCCTTTTCCAATGAGTCATGTTTTCTGCTTCATCAAACTGATGGACATTGGCATGTCAGGTGAGAAACATCAGAGAACAAATGCACAGCAACCATTACTGGAAGAACACAAGCTGGTGGTGGCAGCGTTGTGTTCTGGGGAATGTTTTCCTAGTATTCTCTGGGCCCACTCAACCAATTTGGGTATGAATCCATCCTTGCAGATCTTGTACACCCATACATGGTCATTGTCATCCCTTAGGAGGATGGGACTTTCCAGCAAGAAATTGTGACATATCACACAGCTAGAAATTTCCGACATTGTTTAGAAGAGCATGACCAAGACTTCCAAGTACTACCCTGGCCCCCTATTTAGCCAGACTTGAAACCAATTGAGCATCTGTGGGGCCACCTCGATCCTCGTATTTGCTCTATGGATCTTCCCTCATGCACCCTTCAGCAGCTGTGGGATGCACTGCAGTCAGCATGGTTCCAGATACCTGTGACGACCTACCAGGACCTTATTGAATCACTCCCAATCCATCTAGGTTCTGTCCATGTTACACAGGGTGTTTACTCTGTATATAAGCTGGTGGTTATAATAATGTGACTCAACTGTGTATATACTACATTATTAAGCTAATATGGAAATCACAAAACTCTGAGAACTGTTGCAAGTGTTTGGAAACTGACCTTATGAACGGTTTTGTTTTATAAACTGAAACCTTTAAGCTGATATAAAATGGCCATTAACAAGGTATTTATTGAGACTATAGATGAAGCCTTTCTCTAAAAGAAGTGATGTAGCTATAATTTAAAGGGATATTTATTAAACTATGTGACAACCTTACATAAATTTCTGTTTTGCAGACTACCTCCCTGCATATAACACTGTGTTCTTGGCAGGGAATCCTTAGGAAGTCTGTGGTGTTATGCTACAGAACTATTTCAGTACTTCAGTACAGTTGAACTGCTTCACAACCCCTCTCTGCTCTGAGTGACAGCTGCTGCATCCAATCAGAAGACTAGAGTTGTTTCTCAAAGTAAAATGGAAGGTGCTGTGAAGGGCACTTCCGCCTTCAGTGCATTTTCAAGAGCAGACTTTGGCAGAATAAATGTTCATATTCACCCTACTCCTGATAACAAAAACTCCAGAATAGGTTTGTTTGTATTGCTCTTGCCAGCCCTTATCTAGTGCTGTAAGCAGCTTAGCATGGTCAAAAGTGCTGACAGATTCTCTTTAAGACAAGTCGACAGGAGGTTGTGCAAAATTATGACTGAGATTGTGTCCTCATCATATACTGTAGTTGACACCTGCATCTATAGTATGACATCTAATCAAATAACATGGGCTATTCATATCTGCAATCAGGGAATTGCTGGCATAAGTACTTTAGCTGCACTGTGACCTATGCATGAAGCTACTACATTTTCACACTATTTTTACATAATACAGAAGGTCACTTGCTCAGGACCTGCTTCTTTAATAGCAGAGTGCAGCTACAAATGAGACCTTTCACTTTGGAGTACCTGACACGCCTATGCATTACAAGAACAGCACAATGATCTGTGTAAGCTTCCATCCACCCCAAACCATGGATCTGCAAAACATGGACACTGGCCGTGTGCAGACCCATTAAGGGACATTTATTAAGCATCTTTTGCCACTATTGTGGCTCAAAAAAGGCACACATTATGGCATACGCTATATTTGCACCATAATTTGAGTGTTTAAGGCTTCTCTGCACTTTTCCAAAGTGGTGAGAAAGGAGGTGGGGCTTATCTGGAGGGGGCTGGGCTTTGCAAAACTGATATGAGTTATAGCTGAAGTCTTCACTTTCTGGTGCATGGCAGGGCAGAGATGTGTCACATTTATTAAGAGACATTTGTCTCTTCATAAAATAGGTGCATCCCCCGCCAGTGCAGTGAGATCAAGATTGGCATTTGGGTATGCCAGTCTCGATAGCTCTCCCCTATTAACTTCAATGAGTCCATGATCCACAATATGTGGCAAAGAATAGGATATGTTCGTGTGCTTTTGGGTCTGTGCAACCGTGTTGCAGAAGATACGACTTGTCCTATTCTTTCCTGCATCTTGCGGATCACGGCAGCACTGAAGTCAATGGACGTGCACCCCAATGCGCGTGCACATGGCCAGTGTCTGTGTTTTGTGGATATGCTGTTTGCTGTCCGTAAAACAGACACAGTCATATAAATAGAACCTAAATAATTTCTTCACTGTGAGCGCACTACAGGGAAAATAAATAGTTTTTGCCAGGACCCTTCTAACAAAAAATGTCGAAAGCAGACCACCTATTTAAAGCATTCATGAAAAAAGATAAATGAAGTAATAGTCTTCCAAAAAGTGGCTCCCCACCTGGTAGCAAAAATGGATATATTCAATACCAAGTATGCATTAAAAATATGTAGTTCAAAATACCATAATGTATAGAGCTAGTTTAAGCGAGACTCAAGTAAGGAAAAAAGTGAGTCTTGACTTAATTTACTTGATATTTTCAGGCCATAAAAACAGTGCTATTCTGCAGGATTTTCACATTCTTGTGTAAATGCAGATGTGTTCCCTACTATTGCAGCAGCCCTCTGGAGAGGCGTGTAGTGGAGAAGATGAAAGTGATGGCTGTGGTGATGATTGTATGGTAGTACTCACGATCAGAATCCTTCTCCAGCTCTCCTTGGGCCGGTACACAGTGAAGGGAGGTGCGCACCTTTTCTTCCCCTAGGGGCACATCCTGGTTTGAGGGTCTCCTGCCTAATGTAAGGTGGGGTGCCCTTGGTGTTGGTGGTATTATGAGATGGGTGCAAGGCTGGCCAACTGGATCTGAGTGCAGAAGACGCTCGACAACAATGACCTTTACTGGTAATAATGGTGGCAAAGTTCAAATACATGTTGTCATAGCGGTGGTGACAGGTTTTATCATGCATAGACTGGCAGATCTTACACATAGGGCCGTAGCTATAGGGGAGGCAAGGGAAGAAGCTGCTTTAGGGCCTGAATTCCGAAGGGGCCCATCCAGGAGGAGGACTAAAAGATTTTATTGTCAGGGCCCCCTCAAAGGTATCATACAGTGACATGACATACAGTATATATGTGTAGGAAATGGAGGGAGCGGCTGCTGGGCCTCTTCAGAGAGAGCAATCTTGAGTAGCCACAGGAGTGGGGGGTTGCACAGGAGGAGGGAGCTTCTTCTATAGCTGCATTGCATGGACATGCCAGATCCTCCAGAACAAGAAGCATTCTTTGAGGTTGTAATCTCCAAAATATGAGACTCCAATCTAAAAAAATGGTTTCCTCTACTAGGCAAACTCTTTAAACCCACCTCATTAATGTTAATGAATTGCTTTATCTACAAAACTTGTGGTCCTCCTCCTGGAAAGAAGATTATACACCAAAATGCAATGCAATCTGTGGGCAATGTGTTACAGAACAGGAGAAGATGAGCAGATTGATAGCTTTGTGGGAAAATATTCACTAAAAATGTATGCATTTATATCTGCTTTTTCTAACTTAAGACCACCCTAGTACAAAAGGGGTGTGTTATCAGCGATTTATAGCATTCCCTGTGTAAGTGTGTATATATAGATGTCAGTCACTGATAACACCTCCCCTGTGTACTTGGAGCTGTTCACAGGGCTGGTCTTAAGTTAGTAAAAGCAGAGATGTAAATGTGTAAATTATAGGTATTACTGACTCTTTTCCCACAAAAACATGTATCAAACTGCTCAGTTATTGCTGTCCTATAGCATGCTGCCTGAAGTTTGCGCCTATTTTTAATATGATGTAAAGATGGGAATGTTAAACATTTTTGTAACATACTTTATTAGGGAACAATGTTTATTTTTACTAGAAAACAGGGTGTAAAGAGTCTTCTATAGCAAAGCCCTGAGTGTTGCTAAGACGAGTCTGTCTTCATATTCAGTTCTACTGAACCCTGAAACATACAGTGCTGTAACATACAGAGGCATCCAGAGGCATCCAGCCTGCCTCTTGTTACTTCTCCAGTCCTTGACTATGTACATGTGGCCTAAGTATTACTGACGATCACCCTGGTTATCTGACTGGCTACACACAGGCATCTTCAGGGCTTAGTAGAACCAAAGACTGAACACAGACTCTCTTTAGCAATGCTCAGTTACAGCACTGGTAAAAAGACTCTTTACACGTTGTTTTCTAGAACAAAGAAAAATCTTTCCCTAATAAAGTATATTGCAAAAATGTTTAACACCACTATCCCTACGGTATCTTAAAATAAACTGGAACCACAGTTATACTTTAAAAGGCTTGGCCACTTTTGATGGGATCTTTGGCAACCCCCCTCCTTGGCATACCTGCAAAGGAAAGCATACCTGCACCCCAGGCCCCTTCACTCCTCAGCCTTGGCTGCCTCACTTGGGTCCCCTGCTGTCAACATCTGCTTTCACACCACTGCAGCCCTTTACTGACTGCAACAGTGACCTGCCCCCCTTGCATCCTGTGATCAACTGATATGACGAAAGAGGAGCAGGTCATCATCTGTGGTCAGTGATGCTAGCTGCAGAAGTGTCATAGCGGATGTTGACAGTGGGGACCTGAGTGAGGCAGCCGGGGCTGGGGAGCGGAGGAGGTAGGATCCAGTGCCTGTGAGTAAAGGTCCTTTTACACGGGCCGATTATCGGCCGAAAAATCGTTCCTAGGAACGCTAGTGCCGATAATCGGCCCGTGTAAAAGTGGTCCTAATCAGCCGACGAACGAGCAAAACGCTCGTTCGTCGGCTGATTGGATCTTTTGTAGAAACCAAAAGATCCAATCTGTCGGGCGCACATCGCCCTGTGTAAACAGGCGATGTGCGCCTGACAGTATGGAGCTTCCCGGCCGCACAAGCGATACAGCGATCACTCGTGCGGCCCGGCGCTCGATTCGTCGGGCCGTGTAAAGGCTCCCTGCCCGAGCGCCGATATCGCTGATCGGCGCTCGGGCAGGGAGAATAATTGGCCCGTCTAAAAGGGCCTTAAGTAAGTATAATTCCGTTTGCAGGCATGCCCAGGAGGGGAGGATGTTACCAAATGAAAAAATAAAAAAGTTATGGCTTTGGGAGGGCTGGGATTAAAAAAATGTAAAAATGGAAAATTTCTCGATAATTAAAAAAAGGGTTGAAGACTGCAATGGTGGTCCTTCATTACTGTATTACATCTATGTTACAGTAATATCTATTGTAACGACTTTACTTCATCCCCATGGTAAGTCCTGTTCTGCTAAAATGAAATCACGCCATGAATAAAGGCAAATTAATAACCTTTAGTAACCTTTTGTTGTACATGTAAATTAGCAAAGGACCCACTACACAAACAAGCACACCAAAATATCTAGTGTTGAACACATTTTATTTAAAGGGATTCTGTCACCAGTGACCTCCCTATCCAACTATCTCCACAGATACATAACTTTTTTTAGGAGGCAAATTAGGCATATGATGAAGGTGCCACCATTGCTGTCAATGCACCTTAGCTCTCTCCATTCTGTTTCCAGCCCCTCCCTTGCCGAACCATCTTTTGGTCAAAAGCTATTAGTCCCAACTCATCCATAAACATTCACTATAGACTAAGTGGAGGAAAGAAATAAGCTGCTAGACCCCTATGGCAGTGGCATATTTGCCCATTGGATACAAACCCCGGCTGTCAGGGGGAAAGTCACGAGACTCACATATATTTTAGATAGCTGACCATTGACACCTACATTGACTGGTTCACATTTGTCTAATGTGTAAGGAGGGCTATAAATTGTAAAGTGTTTGGGTAGAATGGATGCTTAGAAAATATTCCTCAGTATGCTAAAAATTACTAGCTAAATACATAGCATTTTCTATCCTTGTGGTTTTTATAAAGAAGTCATATTAATAAAGTCAAGTATTTTAGTTGCTACTGCTACTGTTGAATGCCACCTGTGTTTTTGGCTAGACTGAAATGTTCTGACAATACAGCCTCCATGTTTCTTAATTCCCTGGCTATATGCAGCTGCTGAGGCCTGGAATTCACATTTAGTCGGCAACGTTAAGAGCAAGATCTTATTTCACTTTCAGGAACCTTAGTCTAGTGATGAAATCCCACTGTGCCAGCCAAACTGCCCATGGAGTCACTGGATGCACATTTCTCAGCTTTAATAAAGATCTATTACATGTTGGAAACTGCTTGTATCCAGTACGGGAAGCCACAAGAGGGCAAGATTCGCAATCAACTTCTTGAAGAGGCCTGGAACTGATTTCACAGTACTACTTGCACAGTGCCAAATTTGTATGTAAACCAGACGTATAGTAAGATTATGCCGTTTTAGACATAGGTACGACTAATATGAGACAGTAAGATCATGTATACATTAAGATCTTATAGCCTGTGCAAAATAAACCACAAATGAGTTCAATCAAATTATGTAAAAATGAAAGGGTAAATATATGAATGTGCCAGACGTCCTTCAATTGGTGGTGAGGAAGACTTGATGAGAGCTGCAGAACACTAGCAATTACATTATACTGACTAGATAATGTAGGCAAGCACTGTATTTTACGTCCAGTTTTAGAGGCTAGAATTGGCACTGTGCAGAACCTCCTATGGTTACGATACAATGCCCAAATACAGCAATGTATACAGTATGTATAACCGTACCATACAGTGCAATAACACTACCGGTAGGAGCCTGGTGACATTGCCAATGGCTGCCCAAATAAGACTACCAAAGAGTTTCCTAAGTAACACTGCTCAGTCAATAAGCTAGGAAACGTATCTGCATCCTGTGCAACTTCCTTTCTATAGGACTAAGAGTCAGATCAGAGGTGCTAACTTTTAGTGTCTAGACATCAAGACCAATGGAGTGACAAGGCATGTGTCCTATATGTCTGTAACAGTCTCACACCACTGAAGTCAGCCCTACTAAATATGTAGGATTTACTGTTTTAAACTATACTAATGTTAATAAAGTTGAAGATAACCTCTACAAATAATTGGACTATTGATGCTACCTCTTAGACCTAGCCCAAGAAAACAATTTTTTAGCTGAAGCTAAAAAACTACACTGTAGATGAATTTAACTAGCCAAACATGATTTGACATTTAGGCTACAGTATGGCATTTTATATGGATTTCAAACCTTTAAAGCTCTACACTAATATTAATATTATTAATATTTCCTAAACCCACGTATAAGAATGTTTTAAGGTCTCTCAGCAGTAAAATATTAGAGGACCCCTTTTTTTAATCTATTGTACATTTATCTGTCATCTATCATTGATGTCTTACAGTGGAATTGTAGGTTCACTGATGGAGTCCTTGGTGGAGCTCCGACTTCCTAGAGCCCACTAATGTAATTACCTGACAAGTAGAACCATTTTAGATCCTTTCATTCTGTCCTTTCTCCTTTCAGCCTTTTCTTGCAATTAAGTCTTCTAACCACACCAAGACCAACAATTCTAGTTATAAGTTTGGGTAGAACCAATGAATGAGAAATAATGGAAGTGTAATTTCGCACGCGTTCTACATTTAGCGCCGACGTCTAAACACTACACTATAGTCAATAATGAACCAAATAGTAACTAAACAATGAGTCATGAAAGTACCTTTGTCTGGTGAGTCTGATTTGTTATGGGATTTGGCTGCACTGGGTCTGGATTATATCCCACAATTGTCATTGGAAAGTCTAGGATCCTGAAATATCATATCATGGAATAACAGACATGCTGTGAGGTCCTATATTTGTATATAAGCATTGTGTTTGGCACGTTTAGGCAATAAACTATAATTTAATATACAGAAATTACAGAAGCTTTTATAGATGTTCCCTATTATATGTGGAAAGAATATTCTTCAGGTCAAAAAGTATATTACTTGCCTTGCCTTGCTTCTTTAGTTTCCGTTCTTTCACTAGGTTACCCTGGTCCAGATAAAGCAATCAATATGACACTTATAACGTAAAATACAGCGTCAGTAAACTGCAACTTAGCTTTCGATGGCTTTTGTTTGCAGCAACTGTGTATCTGATGTGTTAAGTGTTAAGTAAAAGGGGTTGTCCCATTAAAAATATTCCACATTTTGAAAAGCAGCACCTGAATCTGAATACTTTTGTAATTGCATGTAACAAAAAATTTAGTAGAGCCAATTATCTATTAACCCCTTAGTGACCACCCATACACCTTTTTACGGTGGGCACTAAGGGGCCTTAGGCTGGGCTGCCGTAAAAAAGCGCTGCACAGGTCTCACATGAGAGCCGCTGCCTTGCTGTAACAGCCCGGACTGGCAGGAGTGCCAATCCGGGCTGTTTAACACTTTACAATGGCGCCCGCCGCATGTAAAGTGCTGACAGAGGGAGCGGTCTCCCTCTGTCTCCCATTGGCACCCCGCAAATCCCGCGATCGCGGGGTGCTGATGTGTGGGAAGGCTGGCAGGGGTCTAATGTAGGCCCCAGACCAGCCTTAAGTAATTACCAGCAGGATGCACCTCTCTGGTGCAGCCTGCTGGTCAATGTCAGAATAGCATTGCCATTAAAATGCAATGCACTATAGGGATAATGCAAATGAAATATGCTTTTCAATAAAAAAAATTGCAGAAAAAAATCTCCCCACATGTTTGGTATTTCTGTGTCCGTAATGACCCAGACTACGTAAATATCACAAAAATTATCTCCTATGGTGAACGCCATAAAAAATAAAATAAAAAAAGACAGAATTGCTAATTTATTCTTAGTTGCCACCGAAAAAACTTAATAACAAGCGATCAAAAAGCGTAATTTACTCAAAAATGATACCAATGAAAAATACAAGTCATCCTGCAAAAATGAAGCCCTCACACAACTCCATAGAAAGAAAAATAAAAAAGTTATGGGTCTTGGGAATCAGCAATGCAAAAACATTTTTTTTCTTAAAAAAAAAGGGTTTTATTGCAAAATAGTAGTAAAACGCAAAAAAAAAACTATATGTATTTGGTATCACTGTAATCGTATTGACCCAGAGAATAAAGATATTATGTAATTTTTACTGAAAAAAATTTACAACATAAAAACTCCCATCATCCTCCCAGAAAGAGTTAATAAAAGTTAATCAGAAAGTTATGTGTACCCCAAAATGGCGCCATTAAAAACTACAACTTGTCCCACAAAAAACAAGGCCTCTTACTGCTATATAGACGGAAAAATGAAAAAGTTAAAGCTCTTGGAACGCGACAATGAAAAAAGAAAACAAAAACGCTTGGTCAGTAAGGCCCAAAACAGGCTGGTCACTAAGGGGTTAAATAAAGTTATCTGTATAGCATCTGTTGTTTGTCCATTTCCTTACTTCTCTGTCAACCACAGTAACATTGCTGAGGTGGATGCACATACTCAGTTCAACCCTTCAACTGCCACCAAACCTATCTAATGTTAGGAGTTTAGACAGTTACAGAGCGAGAGAGAGCTGCAAAAGAAAGGACATGGCCTCTGAGGAACACCCCCCCCTTCCGAA
Organism: Rhinella marina; assembly: GCA_900303285.1. NCBI lineage: Eukaryota > Metazoa > Chordata > Amphibia > Anura > Bufonidae > Rhinella > Rhinella marina. The sequence goes on along the minus strand of ONZH01013035.1, from coordinate 255,767 downwards.
TAAGGACATACCCCCTGATAAAGGACAACCCTCCGAGCTGCCAGACTGAAATAAATGTAGAAGAACAATTGAAGCATTGATGGGGGATCTCTGAATCAATGTGAAGTAGAGGGCTAGATCCAGATTTGTTAGAAACATTATCACGTACTATGTGATATCTTATTTTCAAATAGCTGTTTGTATTCCTCATAGTTGAGAGAGCGCAGATATTAGTGAAGCACAATTTTTCTAGATTACATACAGTTTCACATGCACCTGCTCTGTAGTCACTTTTTAATGCCAGTATAGTACACACATTAACCCTAATAGACACATCTGAAATACTTGACCATAATAATTGATGAAACCCTGTGAAATCATAGCATGTCGTATAGAAAGCTTGTGTATCCCTCAGCCGTCCACCATAGAAGGGGTCCCTGATCTGTTATCAGGCAGTGACAGATTCCGCTGTCTGATTCCTCCTATCCATTAAAAGAGCTAAATAAAGACCAGGGATAGAAGGGTGGCAGGAAGAAGGGGGAGGGGGGTCAGGACATCCGCTCCAGCTGCCAATTTTTCTTTTCCCATGCACCAGGCATGACCTCCACCAATAAAAATCAGGGGCAGGCAGCCTGGCATACTGACCTATTGAATTACCTAAAATATTACATTTAACCCTTTGTTCTTACATATAAACACAAAGCCAGGCTACAAGTGTGGTAAAAGTTCCCTTTGTGACAAGAAAGTTAAGCAATGCAGACTACTGAAAAAGTCCATAGGTCACAACATAATCAAACTCTTCCAAGACAACAAAATAAAAAATAATAATAATAATAATTTGATTAGTATAGTAAAAAAAAAACATAGTTATCTAATGTGACCTCATATTACATCGGATAGATAGATAGATAGATAGATAGATAGATAGATAGATAGATAGATAGATAGATAGATAGGAGATAGATAGATATTAGCTAGATGTAAAGATAAATAAATAGATCGATATTAGATAGATAGATAGATAGATAGATAGATAGATAGATAGATAGATAGATAGATTTCAACGAATTTGTTTTAGCATTTCTATAGAATTCCTTATAAGTAAGTTTTTTTTTTTTTATATACTGTTACGTGACTGTCCAGTAATCCAGATTATTTGATCTGGCACCTGTCAGGTCACATTATTGCCAGATCCAGAGAATATAATAGTAAAACCTTATGAGACAGAATTATCCTGTTGGAAGCATAAGCAGTAGCTCCTAACTTTCTTTATATTATAAGATCACATTGACAATAAAAGTGGCCGTGTCTTGTATAGATTGAAGGTGGAACCTCAGAATAATTATGGGGCCAAGAAACCTCAGCCAGACACTTCGGTACAGATTATGTATTATTTTAATGTATTATTTCAATTATTTACACTTTTTCTTAAAGAGGTAATTCTTGGACCATAAAAGATATCCTAGAAGCATTATTTCAATGTTTATAGCTGTAGCTAAGTCAGTTATCGTTGGTTGTTCTTATTTTTGTCAACCATGGCCCCACTATGGACCCCCATCGTGCACCTCTCCATTACTCTTGTGTCCTCTGCTGTGTGGAAGTGTTAGAGCATAAAAGAACATCACATACAATCCATTTTATCAGTTCTGCTGTCTCGTAGTATTCACCCACTACACCTTCCCTATCTTACTAGAGCCTGCCATGTACGCCAAATCTCTAGGAGTTTGACACGCTCACTACACCAACCTCAAGAGAAATACAGCAGGGTCCAATGGCACATATATCACGCATGCATCGTCATTGATGACGATCGGTACATTAGGGATTGTAGTAGGAGTTGGGTGAGACACATGACTAATGTATGGCAGTTAAAGGGGTTCTGCAGTTCTGCAAAACTGATGATCTATCCTCTATCCTCCGATCAGCTGTTTGAGAAGGCAGCGGCGCTGCAGGAGCGCCGCGGCCTTCTCTGTGTCTACCGCAGGCCAGTGACGTCACAACTAGTATCACTGGCCTGGGCGGGGCTAAGCTCTGTTCACTTGAATGGAGCTTAGCCGCGCCCAGGTCAGTGATACTAGTTGTGATCTCACTGGCCTGCGGTAAACACAGAGAAGGCTGCGGCGCTCCTGCAACGCCGCTGCCTTCTCAAACAGCTGATCGGCGGGGGTCCGGGTTGTCGGACTGCCGCAGATCAGAGGCTGATGATCTATCCAGAGGATAGATCATCAGTTTTAAAGAACTACAGAACCCCTTTAATACCTAAGCACACTGACGGAAATACTGCAGGCTCATGTGGTGCTGCTCTGGAAATGGACAATGGTAGGCAATATGTAAAATAAAAAATGCTGAAGCAAGTTATGTACATAAGTAAGTTAACTATGTTACCACAGGAGTGATCACTCTCCTTCTTCCACATAGAAATCAATAGCAAGTGGTCCTTCAGCTAGATGAAATGGTATTAAAGCTGGTTTCTAATTATTGAAATGTGGCTACATCTAACAGCGATATAACATACATAAGACCCAGAGGGGCAGGGTTCTGTTCAACTGAACTTAAATCACCAGAAGTTGCATGTTGATTTCGATTTCATGGTGGTTAGGTAGATCAAATGGGGGGAGGGGGCGTTACGATCTTTTAACTATACTATAGATGTTAAAGTGCAGTCCTATCATGGCCATCCAAATAGCTTATAGTTGTTTTTATAGTTATCCATATAAATACATAAAGCAATATTGTCCATATACTGTACATAAATGCATTTTAGCTGGAAACATACTTAAAAGAACAAAGGTCTACACAGAAAAATAAATGCCCGTAAACAGGAATCACGTAATGCCGGGTATGAAATTTGTACATTTCATGTACAAGGTAATATAAGAGATAACAGGAAACACACACCCAAGTTATGACTGGAACAAGTTCTACAAGGAAACAATAGAGCAGTAAATCAGAGATTTTTGGACCTTACTAGAGATATAATAAGCTAGTTAGTAATTCTTGACTCTCCAGAGTAGACTCTGTAGCTGGGGCATCATTATCTAAGTGAGAACATTTAGCAAAAAAGGGAACGGTTGGAATTTATCATGAGGGTCATACCTGAAGTCTGTGTTGACGTAATTTTCGCCAAATGTATCAAATGTCACAGGCTGTTTGTTAATTATGGTGCATCTGTAAGCCTTAGGCCAAGTTCACACCAGTTATTGTGAGCCAAAATCAGGTGTGAGTCAAAAGCACAGAACAGGTGCAGATCTTTCCATTACATCTGATCTCTGTGCAGGCTTCACTACTGGTTGTGGTTCACAATAACTGAAGGAAATAACTGACCAAATAACTGAAAAGTGAACTCAACCTTACCCTTTTGTCTAGAAATGGTACTCCAATTTTTATGCCACACCTACTGGAGTTTCTGTGTGACTTTTGGTAACTTAATATAGCTAAGTCCACTTTTCCACCTACTTCTCCTAACTGGAATGAGTGGTATCAAGCTAGAATTCCAGGGTGCAGGCCCAATAAATTTAGGAACTCACTCAACAGTTTACAAATTTGTTATTTCTGAAACATTAATTTTTAAACATAAACCAGGAAAGATGTAAGTTTTTGAAGAACATTTGCCCCATTATCATATATTTTTGTTCAGGTGAAGGCTTCTGGCCATGTGCTTCCAGCATTTTATGGTTCGGCACATTCTGTCCTAAGTTAGAAAGTCCTATTCTTGTCTGCAAATGGACAAGAATAGGACATGTTCTATTTTTTTGCAGGGCCGTGGAATGGACATAAGGATGGGGTCAGCACAAGTTGTGCTATATTCATCTTGAAATGAAGGGGTCCACATCTATTCCACAACTGGGTGGAATGGGTCCTTATGGGAATATTTGTTAAGCACTATCACAGTATTGATGAATTTATGGCCATTTCAGAGTATGTACGTTGTGACTGACATCTTTAGGATATTGATGGTGACTACTAAATTAGTGTGTACATAGTCAATGTTCGCTATCATTATGGACATCAAAAATAAGACAGGGTGGAAAAAATGTACTGCTGCAGCTTGGGGTACTTTGAAACCTCTCTGATACTGATGTCTAACCAACTGCTTACAGTCACTGAAGGCCCAGCTTCCACAATGTGCCAATCTCATGCTTACAGGAATCCAGGATCCAGATTTTGAGATTTATTTCCAGGGATATTGAAACCTATAACGCTTTGGCAGTCCCCATACCTACTTGTGTCATGGGAAGAACATAGTCTCCGCAGTGACTTTTTTCAGAAGGGTCAATAAATGAAATACTGTGGGGCAGATTTGCTAAGACTGTAGATGGCCTAAACTTAGACAGGCTGTCTTGGCCTAAACCAAATTTCACAGTGACTCAGATGTGATGCAGGAATAGACACTTTTAACTAGCTCTAGCAACTATTGGTTGGTTTAGTTTGAGACAGAAAATGTTGCATGTTAAGACATACCCCTTTCCAGTGAAGCCCCACACAGTCCATTAATTCACACCTATTTTTGAGTCTAAAAGATTGAGAAACCATAGCTGCACCAAATTGCACCAATTTGTGGCACATTTTACACAGATTCTAAGTGCACACTAGAGATGAGGAAACTGATTTGTACAAAAAGAGTTCTTCAGCTGTGAGAGGCTGTCTCTGCTGCTGAAGAAGCTGCCCCCTGCTACTTGAAAGAAAGGGCTGGACATCTTGCCTGTCCTGACAGTTTCTTGCATGCAACACTACCATGAATGCAGAGGCTCTGCTTCCAGTACTAGGAAGTGCAGCTGCGCATGCACAGTTGCTACTCCAATAGCTGCACTTGCCTCACTACTCAGAGAAGTGGCACAAGTGTGAGATTTTCAGGGATGGCAAGATGTCTGGCCCTGTCAATAAAGAACTCTTTTTGATGAATGAATCAATTTGTATGCATCAAATTGCTAGTGCAGACACATTATTAAATCTAGGCCTGTATGTTTTTGACTTGCAGAGTCACTATTGTATTAATAGAGGAAAGTCACTGGAGGTAGTTCCCCAGTATGCCAGTATGAGGAACACATTGAAAGGTTCCATAGATACCACCATTAGGGATCTTGAAAACCTGATATAAGAACTAATTGTATTAGAACTAATTGTAGTAATATTTGAATTTTACTAAAAGGGTAGGCTTTAGATAATAGAGCTATTACATGGCCAGATGGCGATGCATTACTCTTACAATGGTGTACGAGAACTTGAAAGAGTTCTTTACAGTACTGGCACTGATGAACTTTGGTAGCACTATTTATGCATCTGTCAAAACTTTCTCAAAACGCATTAAATTTCCCTTTGGTTAAAACTATTTTAATTTGAACGTGGTTTTGGCAGTCCATTCATTCCATTGTTAAAATCAGCATAATCTCAATTTATAATAACAAAAGTGACACACAACCTGCAAACTTCAAACAAGCAGAGATGTATTTCATGTTTCCATTACATAACCAGACATAAAAGGCATAGATCTTAATTGTCAGTTCAGCATGTTACCATTTTATGTGGAAATTACCTCAATAAAATTGGAGAGACTCAGTTATGGACCCCTGACTAGGACTGATAATTTTTCTTATCACACTGGATTTTGATGAGCTGTTCAAAGGCATAAATTATGTATTCCTGTACTACTGTTGGCCCTGTATAAACACTGCCCATCCTTTAAGTGGCAAAAATTAAAAATATGTAGAAATAAAAACTGGTTGGAAATTACAAATACTAATGGTTTCAAAACCTTAAAGAGGTTGATTAATTTGGAAATTGTTTTTATATTCAGGACCCAATTAGTCAGAATGCCAATCAACATAAAGGAGCTCTAACTCCAGTCAAGCTCTTAAATGAGATTGTCTCATCTAGACATTAATTACATATCAATACAATATGACATACATGTCTTATAGATGTAGGTCCCACCCAGTGTCATACTGAAGTCCCTTGGGCTCACCAGAGGAAATTATTCTGAGGGCTCATTCTCTGTGTATAATTAAGGACACTAAGGGCCCTGTTATATTAGGGGTCCATTATCGTCAGAGATTGGGCCCACGGGGGATCCTCTAGTACTCCGGTGGGCCAGTCTGACCCTGGTCCCACCTTTTCAACCTACTTCTGTATCATGCACAGCCACCCTTCCCTTCACCAGTGCTCACCTGCTTGCTATCTCGTAACATTGAATGGAGAAAGCCACACACAGCCAGGCACTATTCTTGAGATAGGAACAGGTCCCTTAACTGAAACCCACACCTACTAGACATTAATGGCATATCCTATAAATGTAAAGATGGGAACAATGGCCTGTTTCTCCATGAGTGGCAAACCTGCCTTCCCTATAGACAATAGGCAGCACTTACTGTATACTGTTCATTAAAATAATATCAATACTAGTTATTGTTGGACTACTGAATCCTAAAGGTTTCAGAAGGCATAACGTGAGTATTCATATTTGAAGAATCAAAGAAGCATGGACAGGGGCAGACTGGGAACTTAAAGTGGGCTTGGAAAAAAGCCTAAAAGCACCCCCATGTTGTAGGTCTGTCCACATTGACAGGAGTAATGGCAACACAAGTAGGCAGGGCCAACACATGTAGGCAGGGACAAGTAAAGTAGGTGGGGCCAGAACAAAATACTGCCCCAGCAGAATCAAATATCCCAGTGCAACACAAAATACTACCCCAGCAGAACCAAATACCACAGTGCAGCACAAAATACTGCCCAGCAGAAGGAAATACCACAGTGCAACACAAAATACTGCCTCTGCAAAACCAAATAACACAGTGCAGCACAAAATACTGCCACCAGCGCCACAGTATGAAACTGTTTCATTATCCTGAGGATAGCAATGCAGTTGAATTCAGGAGGACACCCACAGCTGCTGGCCAGGTGTATGAGTGCCTGATGCTCATACATTAATTAATGCTGAGAGCATCAGATCTTTATGTACCTGGCTGGCAGCCATGAGGATGGCATGGGTGGCCCCCTGGGCATCGGCCCATTGGGAAAGTTCCCTGTAGAATGTATGGTCAGTCTGCCCCTGAGGAAGGACCTTATGTTGTGAGCTCCAATGGTTAAGGGACTATAGTGTATTAGTGCACTTTTTGTATAATGCCATGGAACATATACAATATCTCACAAAAGTGAGTACACCTCTCACATTTTTATAAATATTTTATTATACCTTTACATGGGACAACACTGAAGATATGACACTTTGATACAATGCAAAGTAGTCAGTGTACAGCTGGTATAACAGTGTAAATTTGGTGTGCCATCAACATAACTCACCACACAGTGATTAGTGTCTAAATTGCTGCCAACAAAAGTGAGTACACCCCTAAGTGAAAATTGCCAAATTGTGCCCAATTAGCCATTTTCCCTCCCCTGTGTCATGTAACTCGTTAGCGTTACAAAGTCTTAGGTGTGAATGGGGAGCAGGTGTGTTAAATTTGGTGTTATCATTCTCACACTCTCTCATACTGGTCACTGGAAGTTCAATATGGCACCTCATGGCAAAGAACTCTCTGAGGATCTGAAAAAAAGAATTGCCTTGCTAAAGAAACTTGCTAGAGAGGGTAAAGGTGCTGGACTATCCAAGCATTTCTCCAGACCTAAACCAACCATATTGAGCATCTGTGGGGCAACCTCAAATGGATTGTGGAGAAGCGCAAGGTCTCTAACATCCACCAGCTCTGTGATGTCATCATGGAGAACTGGAAGAGGATTCCAGTGGCAACCTGTGAAGCTCTAGTGAACTCTATGCCCATGAGAGTTAAGGCAGTGCTGAAAAATAATGGTGGCCACACAAAATATTGACACTTTGGACACAATTTGGCCATTTTCACTTAGGGTTGTACTCACTTTTGTTGCTAGCAATTTAGACATTAATGGCCGTGTTGAGTTATTTTGAGGGCACACTAAATTTACACTGTTATACAAGCACACTGACTGACATGAAAAGTTATAATAAAATATTTTCAAAAATGAGAGGGTGTACTCACTTTTGTGCGATACTGTAAGTAATAGGTAAATAACAATTATATAAATAACTATTTAATAGTATCTGGTATGCAGAAAGTAATAGGGCAGAACAGTAGGGAACATATAAAATATCAGGGTTTTTAAGGATGAATTCAATGAGTGCATACTAAATTATCAATAACTTTGACATGAAACACACACAGCCCTATTAGATAATATTTTGTGGTTTGCATTTTATTGCAGGAATCATGAAACTATGCCATAGAATATTACTCATTACACTGCGCTATAGAATTCCAAATGAGAAATGTATCAGCTGACAAAGGGAATCTTTGTAATCCATATGGCCGCAAATGACTCAGAAATTTGCATTGCAGTCTACAGTGTAGGTATCAAGATATGAAGAGCATGATGGGATTCAGTGACTCATGGGGCTCTGCAATATAATACTCTCCAGAAAGCATAGGGAATTACTGAGTGTACTCCACTAACTCAAGCTTACTTTAATGTACCAGAAAAGTACTGGCTTGGATTAAAGGGGAAGAACCAGTTTGGTCATAATTTTAAAATATGTATTTTACTTTATACCCTATGAAATGTGCTGATTATACTCCCACTGATGGGGAAGTCATTGACTTACTACTACCACCGGCATACTAAAGTGCTGACATGCTTGGATTTAATTGATATAGGACTGGTGGTTGTTAGAGCCAACAGAAAATTTCCACATGAGGTTTTACAGCTGTTCTGGTAAACTGGTAAAAGTTCAGGATACAGTATTTTCTTTAGTAAGACAATGATAATGGATGAATAGTGGAACTGATACTATTAGGTAAAATGCCTATTTATTTTTTTCTACGTTTTCAACCCCCACCGATCAGATATTTATGACCTCATCCCCACCATGTGCAGTGAGAGGACCTGCACTGATCTAAACACTGGACCAATTCCGCTATCCACCATTACTGAGAAATGGTGACACTTCCTAGACTTGCCTGTTCTTGGTGTACTTTATATTGGCATAGTACTTTGGGAAACATTTTGATATGTCATAGGGACATATTAAAAGTTTTGATTAGTGGGGGTCCGAGTGCTTAGACCCATGACAATCTCTAGATCTAGAAGAGAGAAGTGCTCATATAGTGCACACTCTCTCCTTGCTGCAGGAGACAGAATCGCGACTGTCCATATATTTTCTATTGAGTCCATCCCGCTTCTGTCTTCTGCAGTGAGGAAAGAGAGAGTGCTATGTGAGCACTACCCCTAGTTCTAGCGATTGGGGGTTTCAGAGCTTGGACCTCCAGAAATCAAAACTTTTTACATGTCTCTATGAAATGTCAAAAGTTTTCCCAAAGTACTGTGTCACTTTAAGGCTTCCTTCACACAAAAAATTGTTTTGGCCCTTCTTTACTAACTATAAAAATCTTATGCATTTTTACCATGCTGCATTTGTTTTTTATGGCCTTTTTAATGGTGTATTTGTGTTAACATGTGTTTCAATGGTATTTTTTCAGGAGTTTTTTTCCTATATAGAAAATGTTATATGAGTACTGAAAATTACTAGGTTCCTTACCACAATCCACTAAAAACCTGCTGAGCATTTCTGGATTGCTCTTATTGTTCTGGCCTTCATGCGTGATTAACAATCATTAATAATCACTGATTATGATAGCGGGGCTTCAGGGATCTGGAGTAAAGTGATTTACTGAAACCTAGCTGAAGTAAAGCTGTAAGCCAACAAGATAAAGTAATAGGTTAAAAAATGATATTTAAAAATAGTAAACCTCAAATTTTATTTAAGGGTTATTCCCATCTTAGACAATGGGGGCATATCGCACCCCTGCACCTGTATCGAGAACGGAGCGGGGAAATGAACGAAGGGTGCACTGCACATGCGCAGCCGCCGTCCATTCATTTCTATAGGGCTGCCGAAAATAGACGAGCACATTTCTATGGGAGCAGCGGGGAGCTGTGCCAGGGAGCGCAGTGCCCGGGGTCCTCCAGGCACTGCGCCTCCTGATCCATTCTCGATATAGGTGCGGGTCCCAGCGGTGGGACCTGCACCTATCAGACCTTAGCGATATGCCCCCATTGTCTATGATGGGAATACCCCTTTAAGTACATATAGTGACGTACAAAGAAGAAATACCCCATAGCACAGATTCAACTTGGCCCTTATGTTGCAACTCAAGACTGGATATGTGTTTTCTGTTCAATATTCTTTCCATCCTGGGCCAGTTCCTACCTACTTGTTATTATGTGGTTTTTCAACATTTTCCCCAGGATAGGTCATAAGTATCTGATCGGTGGGGGTTGAAAACCCCTTTAACGGTACTCCACTGTCGACAGAGCCCTGCCCAGGTACTCACCACAAATTGTGAAGGGGAAGAGACCAAAGATGGGACCAACCTTCTCCTATGGCCCACAGTATGGGCTTCCTCTACGGTACATACATCTTGAGGACACAAGACTATGACCACTGCTCCTCTGGTTAAGGAAATTATAAATGGTCCCACTATCTACTTTTAAGATCCTGTGAATTTGAACCATACAATGTATAGGGAAATATAGGAAGAGTAATACTCTAAGTACCACAGTGATGTATCACTACACTTTTGTATGATGGAGTGAAGCTAACATACTGTTTATTTTAGAAGAATACAACAAAAGTTCTTTGTGCGTCAGTGACTGCTCCTTCCGAGCTTCAACCTCATGCTCTCATCACCCTTTCCTTTTAGGACTTAAGTAGAACATTATGATCAAAGCTGAGTATTTGCTGCCTAAAACATTTCACATGGAAGTGACCTTTGATTTAAAGCCCATCAACAAGAATTTAATGGACTAGGATTTTAATAGCCCAAAAAGCTGAAATGTGGAAAATAATGTCTTCTTCATTCTGCAGGGAAATGGAGGGGAAGGGGTGGGGGGGTAAGTTAGGATTCGAATCTTTAGGTTTGAAAGCCCAATTGTACACCTTATTCCTAAATGTAAAATTTTTTGTATTACGAATACGTAATAAGAGAGGCTTATGAAGTGGGGACCATGCTAACATAATGACACAACTTTGCCCCTGTAAGACTGAATACTGTTCAGCATGTTCCGACACCGGTTTTAAAGACAATCTATCACCATGACATTGTTATTGTATCGTGTAACCTGAAATGGATGGTAAGGTCATATGGTTCAATGCTACAACATAAAACTGATTTTTGTGTCTTTGCTGTTTTCATTTAGGATCTGCTGAGCAGAAGACTCATTGAAACTGTCTTTCAAATATCAAACCTTTGTGATTAGTGGGAATGACTTTACTATATATCTAAATGATCTTGCAGTGAACTTTCATGGGCACTGCACTGCACAGAGTGAGCTTCAGCTCTGCTACATATAACAATCAATGGTCTGGACTCCTTAGATTATCTGGATTAGAAGGTTGTAGGATTAGTATGAAATGTCCGACATTGACAAGTTGTGATTGTGAAGTAAAAGGAGTTCTGTCATCAGATATGCCACAATAAAACTGTCTCACCTGAGAAATGTTCGCTTGACAGTAGAACATCATGGTTTTGGTCCCATCTTTCTAGGTGCCTTCATTCTTGAGGAAATTGATGTTTTGTAATATGCAAATGAGCCCCTAGGTGCAATAAGGGTGGTGCAGTTGCTCCCAGAGTCTCCTTTCATGCCACACCTCCAGTACTGACTGACAGAGCCAGGCAGGTGGAGGTGCTCCATCCCTGTACAGCTTGTGTGCTGAACAAGCCCCCGCAAGATTTCAGGGCCAGACGTAAGTATATCTTCACTGCCTGGCCCTGTCAGTGCGTAGAGACTCTGGGAGCAACGGCACCACCCTTGTTGCTCCTAGGAGATAATTTGCATATTATAAAATATCAATTTCCTCAAGAATACAGGCATCTAGAAAGATGGGATCATGAGCATGATGTTCTACTAGCAAGCACAAATGTCTCAGGTGAGACAGTTTTATTAAGTCGTATCTGATGACAGAACCCCGTTAATACTAATCGTACAGCCTTCTATTCCACTTAATTTGAGAAACCAGAGACATAACTCGATAGTCCTGGGACAAGATGTAAAATGTTAAAAGGGCCCCTGATCTATCATTCGGCATTTATAGCATTGGTTTCCTCATATGGAGCAGAGGGGCATTTTGGCCCCCCTCAGACTCTAGTATCTGGGTGTAACTGCAATCTCTGCACCCCTGTATAATTATGGCCCTGGTACATGTGGCAGAGCTGAGCCTTTCATTTGGTAAAACGATACCATAATATCACAATGAGGCATAAAACAAAGGGGCCACAAAGGTGGCTTTATCTGTGTTAGAACAATGGCACAAGCACCAAGCGCCATGTTTATGGTACATTGGCAGTGGCACCATTTTTGATCTTGTTCTGTGACGTGCCAAGTTTCTCTCTCTGCTCTGGCTGATAGAAAGGGATCTATATCAAGGACCCCTCTATGACATCCATATGACCTAAAATCCTTTCCAAAACAACCAGGAGATATGGCTAAAAAACTTGTCATTAGGTATTGCAACTGTGCCTAGTAAGTCTGAATTGTTCCAGATATAAAATTTAATTACACATTGAATAAAGTGAGAGATTTGGGCAAGGTATTAAATGCTGACATACCACCATGTGTGTGCTGTTTTTTCAACATGAACGCATGCTCTTTGATGAATATGACAGAGTAACTAGGCTACTCAGTATGCGACTTGTCAAGTGTCAGATAAAGTCATTCAGAGGAGGATTTTTTTTTCAAGGCATCATTTTTTCAATTTTTTTTAAATAGCAGAAATGTATGTTAAATTTGACATATCAATATCAAACTGTAAAAAAAAACAACCTGCTTTGCTTTACTGACAAAGTTATAAGAATCCAAGAAAATTCCAAACGGGTTGAAGTTTCAAATCTAGCTCTGCTACATCTGTATGAAAAGTGAGCAAAGTATAAAAGGTCTTCAATTTGTATGTGAAAAATGCACCATACAATAAAAGAATTAGCGCCCACTGTTGGCCGAGACTGGTATGACATCTGTACAGGTAAAATACTGGGCAGTACACAGCACGACATACAACCCAACAATAAACAATATGCTGCATTCTCTGGGACCGCTGTGTGAACATCTGGTAAGTACACGGCGCTCTGTTTGATGCTGTAATTTAATTTTTTTTTACCCTCTTTACTTATTAGTGCTGGTATTTTTCATATATCCTGAGAGTCATTTCTGTGTGAAATGTCATCCAGATGCGTAGTCTTAAAGAGATTTTAGTTCTGTAGGACTAATAAGCCGAAAATAAATTGCAGATATTATGACTCCCCCACCCCCTCCTTTCAGTCCTTGCTCCTGACTGCAATAATCTCATAGGTTGGTGCCAAAAAGCTGTTTATCTAGCGCTGAAAAATCAGGCCTGAAATGCGTTATCTCTTCAAAGAGCCATATATAGGGTATTTATTACCCAATAGGACAATATTACAGATCATCTAATACCCAATATGCAATATTGTAGCACAGCCCAAATCTACCTGGTGTGTCCATCAGACCCATCTTTTCCTAATTCCAGAATCTCTTGTGTCAATATAATAAATAATAGGTAGTGAGAGTGCGACTAAGATATGAATCCCAATCTGGTATATCCCTGCTGAAAGTGAAGACAGCTAATCAGGTTTTTCCATACTATCTTAAAAAATTAAACTATAGTCTGACTGGTTACAATGAGAAGCAGCATTTTTTACTCCTGCCATTACTCAGTAATAAGACTTGATATGAGCTGGATTTAGTAGATGGAGGACCATTAAGATGGAGCAATTAAGAATATTGCTATGAATGTAATGTGAGACGTGCCCAGGTAATAGTTGAACATTTAATGCTTCCTTGATCAATTTCCCCAGTGATGATCACCACTCCATTTATCATCTCATTTACACTGGTCCATTAGCCTTACCGACACTCATTCTCATTCCCATTGGACCCATAATTACTCCATATATACAGTCCTTACCCAAACTTCAAAGGGATATTAGGGTGATCTGTAATAATGTAAAGGGTGGAGGCCACAGGCATAGGTAGTGGGTTCACAACTTAGTGTCAGACCGAGGTTCTTTGGACCCACCAGAGGAAATTAAAGGTGTATTCCCATCTAATAAAGTGATGACATATCACTAGGATGTTAGGGGTGCATGCAAGGAAAAAAGGTGAAGGGTCTAGGGTACAACACCAGCACTCCAGGCCTTCCTTCTCACAATCAATAAGGGTTCCAGAGGATGGACCCCCATAGATCATAAAGTTAAGATACATCCTAGCGATCTACTATAACATTTTGACCTTTTAATTTAAGGGCCACTCTCCATCTATACAGAACGTGTACATGTCCACTGTCAGTAAGATCTAATTTTATATCATAACCACCCTAGTGGCAATTGATCACGTCCAAAATCAGCTCCAAATGGTGTTGTCTTCTTGTGGACCTTTGAGGAGCATCAACCAGTAGAGGATACTCTGTAGGCTGGTTGAAGCCTGGTAACATATAAGTTTTATGCTCGGATGCAGGGGCGTAGCTATAGGGGGTGCAGAGGTAGCAGTCGCTACCGGGCCCAGGAGCCTGAGGGGGCCCCAATGACCCTAGTGCTGCATAAAAAGACACCATTATTCTAGAAAGTGCATGCTGATCAAGTTAGATCTATGGCTGGAGGGAAGGGGTTAGGTCAAGAATTTGGCATGGGGGGTTTGCTAGTTCAATTTTTGCCTCAGGCAGCATGAAGGCTATGTGCTTCCCTGCCCCTGACCACAAAGTACTGAGGGAAGGGGGGCCCAAGCTTAACTCTTGCACCAGGGCCCATGAGCCGTTAGCTACGCCCCTGCTCAGATGGTTTACACTGTAGGGTTCAGGGAAGGTTGTAATGAAGAGAGAACCAGGACATAAAGAATGCTAATGGAGTGTTGGACATAATAGGATGATAATAAGCTATTGGAGTAGTAATAAAGTGGAGAGAATGTGCTGATGTAGGATGTGGGGTTTCAATACAACCAATGGTGAACTATAATGAGAATGGAATTCTATACAGTATATAGGATATACTATAAATTAAAATGTTAAGACAAAAGTGGACAGGATGTGTCTATAGTGGTTGGTATGGGGGCCAAGCCTATTCAAAGGGTTTTCCAAGACTTTTGGATAGGTTATCAGTATCTATGGGGATGGGACACCTGTGACCTCCGCTGATCAGCTTTTTGAGAAGGCACTTGCACTCACAATAGGGCCGCAGCCTTCTCACCGCTTTCCCTTGGCCAGTGACATCACGTTCATCAGTCATAAGGCCTAGGTGCTGCTCAGCCCCAAGCACAACCTCTATTCAATATACGGCACTGTGCTTGGTAACCTGCAAGAATGCTGCAGCTCTCACAGGAGCGTTGATGCCTTCTCAAACAGCTGCTCAGTAGGGGTCCCGGGTGTCAGATCCCCAACGATCAGATACTGATGACCTACGGTATCTTGAGGACAGGTTGAGGATCAGTTAAAAAATTTGGGAAAACCCCTTGAATGCCTGGTGACTCAGATGGCTCCAGCCCACCACTTGATCACTATGTACATGTGCATATACATATTTTTCTTCTGAAGTGTTCATCCTGTGGACTGGCAGATGCACAAATTTCAGTTTTTATCTCATTCACTGTGCCTGAACATATGCAATGGAAACGCAACTTGTCTAATAATTACATGTGCCATTTCACTAAGCGTAAAGTCTCAGTGCTACAGAAATACATACATTTGCACAACCCAATATATCTGTCCATTACACATTTGGAGCTTTTCTGAACATTTTCCATTGTTTTAATGAATAGTCTAACAACTGTCCAGGTGCAGATGTAGCAGAGCTGAATTTCTCTTTTAACCTTTTGAAGTTCTGCAATTGGTTTTCCATGATAAGTCCGAATGAAGATCGTTCCTAGCATACTGTTGTTACATTGATGTGCAGCCCTATTATAGAAAATATACCGTGTGATCATGAATGGTGGCTAGTGATAGACTCAGCACTGATAAACCTAGCCAACTCTGGACTGATACATCTTCGACCTACCAGAAGAAGTTCATTAAAATGGAAGGTACCATAACTGATAAGGTGGACTTTAGTTAGGGCTCGTTCACATCACCGTTAGGGATTCCGTTCTAGCTTTCCGTTATAACATTGTTTCCGTCCTATGGATTCCATTATTTTCGGAAAGCTAGAATGGAATCCCTAACGGTGATGTGAACGAGCCCTTACTAGTCGGTTTGTATCTTCCATTGTGATATAGTAGTCTCATTCATAGTTTTAATCTTGTCTAGGAAGAAGTGAAGTGACCAGCACTAATCATAAATTTAAATTCAGAGGGTAGGAAACTCACATATTCTGGTTTAGATGGCAGAAAGAATTGCGCATCCAGTAAGAGATTTTAAATATTCTAGTCTAATAGATGGATTTGCCAGATTATCTGTTGTCACAGATTACATTGTCAGATTATCTATTCTATCTCCATACATGGAATTATCAGAATGCCTATTATCCAAAATGGAATTTGGCAGAATATCTTTTATCAAAGATGGAATTGCCAGATTATCTATTCCCACACATGGAATTGTTAGAATATCTATTATCAAAGATGGAATTGCCAGATTATCTATTCCCACACATGGAATTGTTAGAATATCTATTATCAAAGATGGAATTGCCAGATTATTTATTCCCACACATGGAATTGTTAGAATATCTATTATCAAAAATGGAATTGCCAGATTATCTATTCCCACACACAGAATTGGCAGAATATCTATTCTCACATATGTTTTTGCCAGATTATCTATTCCCATATACTGAATTGGCAGAATATCTATTCTCAGTGGTGTAATTGTCATATTATCTGTTCTCAAACATGAAAATGTCAGATTATTTATTCATATAGATAGAATTGTCAGATTATCTGTTCTCACAGATGTAATGGTCAGATAATCTATTCTCATATATGGAATTGTCGGATAATCTATTCTCCTAGATGGAGCTGTCAGATAATCTATTCTCATACATGAAATTGCCAGATTATTTATTCACATACATATAATTGTCAGATTATCTATTTACACAGATGGAATTGTCAGATCTAGATTGGATTTTCTAGTTTTAGAGGAAATGTTCATTGATTCAGAATGCTCAAGTAAATTACATATCAGATGGAAATTTTTATTAAATGTTTGCAGATATATATTAAGTAAAATGGGGAGATCAGGTAGATAAACTGAGATGCTCCAAGTATGTACATACAAAGCCAATAAAATGAACAGGCACATTTAAAAAAAAAAAAAAAGCAAAAGGACTTATGGGCTTCAACTCAGATGTAATGGCTACATAAAAGTTAGCATTATAAAAAAGTGCTGTGGTCATATAAATCAAGTGACTGGTTCTGGAATGAAGTGGTTAATGAAGTAAAATGTGGGAATGTGGATTTGCAGATCATTTAAATATGGGGAAAAAGAATACACAGTCTCTTTAGGATCAGGAATTTGGAAGGTGCTATTATGTTCTGTGAAGATTATATATAATACTGTCTACACTATACTACATGCTGTATAGAGCAGGTATACAGACCACATATAGTTCATATGGGATGATGATGTTTTTGCAAAGAAATGCTAAAAAATAATCCTAGGGTTTACATATATCCATTCACTGTCATGCTCAATATATTAAGGGTTAAGTAGTTAAAAGTGCAAGGCTTGACCATGTGCTATGACTTTTACCAAAGTGAAAACAGCCCTCTGCCATTAGCTCACATGTATATTATACTGTAATGGTCCTAAATCCCGTGTAAGCTGTTTCCTGATAATAACAGATGTTGCATGATGTTTATAGGCGTTTGGAAACTAGGGTTTGCTGCGGTCAGGATTTTGCCTTGTTTATGTTTTGGGTGTAACATAGTCATATGGTTTGCTCGTGTTAATGATGGACAGGTTTCATAAATCTCTAGTCCAACGTGAGCAGATTGTATGAGGCGTATCAATGGTGGTGGAGATCCTGAGGATTATAGATGTCTTTAGATATACAATCAATGGTGACGTGATCGATTGTTACTTGAGGAATTCCTTTTTTGTTTTAGTTAGGAAAACATAGTCATCAGATTTTTTTATCTACAGTATGGTGCACAAGCATTGTCCATGTCCTACAGGTGTTGTCCATGTCCTACAAACATATCTTTCAAGCATTGCCCATGTCCTCTAAATTTCTGTTTGCCCTACATAGTTGACCGTATTCTTCAAAAATGTTTCATGCTCTTCATACATGGATCATGCCCCACAAGTGTGCCCATGCCCCACACAAGTTCCCATGTCCTACAAAAAATCAAACAATCAAAATTCCAGAATTTCCAAAATGTCTTACCTGTTCTGTCAACAGTAACCAGCCAAATGCCAAGAAGCACGCAGAGGACTCTCTTCATTTCCAGCTTTCCCTTCTGTAGGCTTTAGGTATCACCACAGGAAAAAATAGCTCTACCTGATAATATTATTCCCAGGACAAGGAAAAAAAAGGAAAAAGAAATACAAAAAATACAAAAACAGTACCAACCGCAGCAGCTGGGCCACTGTAAAAAAGCCTGTCACTGCTGTCACTGCTGGCTGTCGCCTACAGTGACCTCCAAGCTTTAGACACAGGTGGGAGAAGAATTTTCCAAAAATTGAAAAAATGTCTTTGAGTTTTCTCCCAAGTTCTGCGTTTCCCAGACTGAGGGAATGTTAGAATGAGAAATTAAAGAATCCCCTGCACTTCAGAGGAAACTTTTGTGTTTGTGTCTGTGTGTGCACAGGGATGAGGATGCATTATACAATAGTTTCCTTTTCCTATGTGTGTTATTAGACGGAGCTCTCTCTCTCTCTCTCTCTCTCTCTCTCTCTCTCTGTATTTCCACCAAGCTGCCAGGAAAATTTTTTTTTTTAAAGTACAGCACTTTTGCAAAGGAGGGATAAGGGGGTGGGGAGGAAAGAAGTTCCTGTGTGAACGTATTTATTATTGTTTTAATCTACATTGCTTGCTACAGACCAGTTTATGTAGCCCCCACCTCTCTGATCCCTGTGTCTGCTCAGCACAGGAGATAAATGCACAGTTGCCAGCATAGGAATACAGTTTCTAGGGCAAGACATTGCTGTGTAGGTAAAAACTATGAATGTCACTTGATGGGCACCTTCAGCTATGCCTTCCAGTTTGGACAAGGCTACATTCAATAAATGACATACTGCAGATCACCTACACATACTATATGTAGTTTTAGGCTAATTTCACATTTACATTGGCAGAGAACCGGATGTTCTCCAGATCTGACATTACCATTTGTTATAAGAATGCCCTCCAGCCCCATTGGCTATAATGGAGTCAAGGGGAGATTTGGATGCTACCTGAAAAATATGCAGGGATTTGGCCGGACAAAAACGTCTCAACGCAAAGGTATTTGTCCGGCCGAATCCTGGCATTCTATGCCGGAAAAGCCTACCGGAGAGCTGTGTTGCAAATGTAGCCTTATTTAGTCATCCACCATCCGCACTCACATTCACCTCCTAACATCACCTAACTGGTGATCACCATCTAATTTAAGCTCTAGAAAACTCTCTAGGGCTAATTTCACCTGTACAAGAGTACGGCCACACAGTCACGTTTCTGCATGTAGTTTTGGAAGCCAAAATCAGGATTGGATCATCAAAGGAGATAAAGTATAAAGGACGGAATGACTTCTCCTCTTTTTTGATTTCACTCCTGGTTTTGGCTTCCAAAACTGCACGCAGAAACCTGGCCAACACGGTTGGATTTCTTGCGAGAGCCGCGGTGATCCCATTCATTTCTATGGGATCCCCGCTACTCAGGGATCCTGGCTGCGACGGGTGTCACGCAACAACTGTCGCCGTGTAGCCCTAGCCTAACTCCTTTTATGTGTGCCCCACCATTTTTTGTATGGTACTTTGCCCCCTGTATGCTCATGTTTGTTTTAAGGCAATATCTAATGATGTAGCTTCCTGGCACCACATATATATATATAAAGTACATGGAGGGCTGCTTACTGGAAAACCCAGGAAATTTGCCAACTCTTCCAGGAGTCTGTGATGTCTCCCCTTTTTCTAGGGGCATACTGTAGTTGACAAGCATGTTTAATTTGTTAGTATGGGCAACAAAGACAGTTTTACTTTTAGTAAATTTCATTAATCTCCTACTTTGTAAGAAATTTAGAAAGGAAAAATTAAGAAAAAGCTTTTTTGGTCCACAGAGAGTCAACGCTGCTTCGTTTGATCACTTGTATTCCTTATAGTTTTTATATCATATTTTTATATTTTATACCCTAATTGGGAGCATATCCTAGTGACACAAAGATATGTGAAAACACACATAAAGAAAGGCAGTTCCCCATAGCAGCCAATCACATCTTTAATTTTCTAACCTGCCCCGAAAACATCATTGACCCTGATTGGTTGTTATGGACAATTGCCCCATTTTATGGTCTTTTTTCTTTCCACTCCATTTATTTGCTACAAGTGAATATTTAATGCATCATTTCATTACTTTAGTGGAAAATCACTTTTGCGCTAAAGAGTTAAACACGGCTGAATTACGGGCCCATATGTTTGCTATTTGTAATTCTTGATATTAACAAACCCTAAGTGACTCTTCACAATATTAAAGATAAACTAATAAAACCAAACATGCACTGACAGAGAAATATACAGCAAATAGGAACCATTTGGCCCTCACAGTATGTAGGAGCGTAAAGGGAAATACACAATGGCTGTAAGATTTATTTAACTTCATGTGAATGATCAGTAAAACATGTCAGCATATGGAGATAACATTGTCTATCCATGTGTCTTATACATTTAGGAAAATAAACTGCACCTTTCTTCTACACTAAACCTTGGACTTGTTAAAGCATCAATTTTCAATATGCTATGTGCTAAATCTACATAAATTTAGTAATTTAACAAATACTTTTCTGTAGTATTTTTGCAGTTTTTTTAACCTGTTCCATTTGTGTACATAGCTCCATTCAAAATTCTACTGGTTGCCTTTGGAAACAGACAGCAGATTAGCTCCACTGCTAAAAGTGAACTGCTGGGCTAAATTATTGAGGAATATGGACTAACATTTGACTTGTGTAAGAGTGCCCCTTTAAAGCCCAAGTCTTACTTATTTCTGTAATGATCCAATACCCCAGAGAGAGAGGCCAATTGAATTACTTTTGATTTAGGTAGAATTGATTGGACCCAAAATGAATCAGTCAACCAATTCGGCCAAATCAAATGTTAAGCAATTTGCTCATCTCTAACTGCAAAGCAAATTTTATGGATTCCGGTAGCAGTAATCAAAACCGCATAACTCTTTTTTTGACATCAGTAATGCTGGCCATACACACTAGATAGCTGTCAGCCAAAAACTCATTCAGCCAACAGCTATCTATCCTGACCTTTCCATACACAAACTTGGCTTGGTTGAGCAAGCAGTGTCCTGAATGGGAAGAGTAAAGAAAGTGCAGAGAATAAAAGGATCAATCAATTGAAATCCAATTGTCCGATACCTCCCTACCTACCTCCCTACCCCATACATACTGGTCCAGTGAAAATTGCCAGGTTTGGTTGCAATTTATCTAATGTATAAGGCCTGCTTATGTGCTATGAAGCTATGGTCTAAGCTTCAGCAAAAGCTGGCAAAAGTGACTGCCTATATTTGACTAAACAAGAATTAATCAGTCCCATTGCATGCCCACTTGGGTGCCAGAAGAGCGCTATACCTTCCTGGAATATACTTCTCAACACCCAGATAAGCAAAGGGTGCTTGTGAACAAAGTGGCAGTGATTGATTCTAACATATTTATATATAGGAAGTCATTGCTGGGCAGGGGAGGGGAAGACATACTTGTTGTCGCCTCACTCCATAGCTAAAAAGCACATATATATAAAAGGAATAGCATGGCTTTAACTATACAATGTATGGTTCTAGGTCCTTTTACAGTGCAAAGAAGAAGTTAAAAAATAGCTGTTATGTTAAATATACATATTTAAGTAATTTTTTCCATTATTAATTGGCGACATAATACTGCACTCATCCTTTCTTTATCTTGGATTGTACAGTATGTATGGTTAGGATTTCAAATGATATGCAGAGCACCTCGGTGCTACTATACCTCATCTAGGAAAGCTAGGATTAGTTGGCAACACTACATTATTTATGGGGTTACTGAACCATTTACTGAATTCTACACATGTGAAGAAATATCTGCCTTCTTATTAAGTGCAGAATTTACTTTACAAATCAATTTGAAGGGAATATTCCAGCCAGTCATAATATAGGGCTAAACAGAATGGACAGTAGATAAGCTGAAGTTTTCCCATTTTATGTCTGGATATGTTGGCAGAAGTATTAGGCAACCTAGGGGTTAATGGCTTTTTCACATCAAAGCAGAAATTTTTGACAACGCTGCAATCAATTTCTGGATCTACTCTATTCTCATTCTCTGTTAATAGATATCACGGATAAGTCTCACATTTTAGTGGTCGATTGAGTAAAATTGCTTTGTGGGCCTACTGCCAAGCAACAGTCTTTCTCATCCAGTTTCTCAAAATGGTTCTACCTTTCAATTTTACAAAATTACCTGGAAACACGAAAACAAAACTAAAAACTAAGCCATGCTGTATATAGAATATATTCAGCATCTGATGCCTAATTAAAATAAATGGTACACAGGGGCAGATTGGCCATAGACCTTACAGGGAAATTTCCCGGTGGGACGATGCCTAGAGGGTCGTCTGGGCCCTCCTCATGGCCGGCCAGTGGAAGTATTTGAGGATGTATTTTGTGCTTCTGCAGTATTTTGTGAAGGACTGTGGTATTTGGCTCTCTTAGGGTGGTATAATGTTCCACAATATGGCCCTGCATTGTGTTGGCCCTGCCTTCCATCAATTGGGACCCGACTACAAAACGGGGCAGCTTTTAGTATTTTTTCCAGGACCACTTTAAGTTCCCAGTCTACCCCTGATGGTACAGGCAAGTGCTTAATGAAGAATGCGTAACTGAGTTGTAAAGGTCGATTTTTAAATACCCTATAAGAAAACTTGGAGTTAATACAAAGGAATTCCACATCTAGAACTATTATCAATTAGTGGATGCTGTATCATAGCATCTCTCTCTGGAGGATTCAATGTGTTCATACATTGCATGGGTAATCCATTGATTTCAGTGGGCATCGTACAATGCATTGTTCCTCCTGTGGTGGCACTGCAGAAGAATTGAGGACCACAAGAGTCGGATAACCTTTGATCATCTTAATTTCGAGGGACCCTGGTAACATTATTGTTATATGAGAAACCATGTCTAAGATCATCTGCCTTCTAAATGTTGCCAATAGGAAGATTTACCGTCTTCAGGGAATCCATCTAGGAGCTCTGCAGGTTAAGGGTGCATTCACACGACCGTAGTTTTGGGTCCGCATCCGTTCCGCAATTTTGCGGAACGGGTGCGGACCCATTCATTTCAATGGAGCCGCAAAAGATGTGGACGGCACACAATGTGCTGTCCGCATCCGTAGGTCCGATCCGCGGCCCCGCAAAAAATATAGAGCATGTCCTATTCTTGTCCGCAATCGCGGACAAGAATAGGCAGTTCTATCATAGGGCCGGCTACATTCACACAGCCGGTATCCGTGTTTTGCGGATCCGCAATTTGCGGACCGCAAAACACATACGGTCGTGTGAATGTAGCCTTACTATGATTGAGTGAATCTGTGGTGTGCTGGTTTGTGTCTTTGCCCAGATCACCTCTCCTAAGATCACCAGTGTCATATGGAGGCTTTTTTGTAGTATTATAAAGCTGACCTGCTGTTTCTAGGACAGAGTTTGATGGAGTCAAACTTTGTAGGGGCTGCTGCTTAGGCCTTGTTCACACATCAGTTATTTGATCAGTTATTTCCATCAATTTTTGTGAGCCAAAACCAGCAGTGGAGGTTACATATTGATAAGGTATAATGAAAAGATCTGCACCTGTTCTGTGTTTTTGACCCACACGTGGTTTTGGCTCAAAATAACTGATGGGAATGGCTGATCAAAAAACTGATGTGTGAACAAGGCCTTAGATGCCAAACTAAATATCTGTGCTTGAAAGAGGGGCAGTTCAAATGCAGAACACACCATCCATGGGCCCAAGTGATATTCAATTAAAGGGTTTGTCTGGTTTTATGATATTGATTGGTGAGGGTGTGACTCCTGGCACTCCCTCTGATCAGCTGTCTGAATGGACCATGGTGCTTGTGCGAGTGCTGCATCCTCTCTTACAGTGGTGGTGCAGTGTAGTAACAAGTTCCTCTCCCGTTCAAGTGAATGGGATGAACAGCTATAATTTCACTAGACCACAACTACAAAGTAGAAAGGATGAGGTAAGCATGGAAGAGGAGGCAGTACTTACAGCCATTTAGAGGGGGTGCCAGGAGTCAGCCCCCCACTGATCTGATATTGATGACCTATTCTGAGGATACGCCATCAATATAATTAAAGTAGCCAGCCCCTTTTAATGGGCATGTTTTGAAAACCCACAATGCTCTATTGTACAAAATTTTCTACTAAAATGTTTCTATTGTCTTTTTTCCCCTTCTATTAGCATGCTAGAAGTTAAATAGTTAAACTTCACAACGCTGATGAAGAAAAAAAAATCAGACCTGAAAAGCTTTACTCTTCAAATTTGTTTCCTGTTTAGCCTTTTTCCATTGCACAGGAAGTGATGTCATCTGTCAATGCACATGGCAGTTGCAGGAAAAGAAGGATTATTTTTCCTCTCTGCCTCAGTTCCTGCATCTTGATATTTACTAGCGTTGCTGTAAACTAGTAAATTCTGGCACTTACCAGACCAAGGAACTGTTTTTCATTTCCTTAGGGACTGCATCTTAATAATAATTACGTGAATTGGTGCTTTACTCCATCAGCTAGACAAATAACATATGCGGTGACATCACTCTCAAGTCTGAATCATGTGATGCTATGTCTTCAAGAACAGGAAGCCGCTTGAGGGCTGGTCCCTGTTTCAAAGGGACAGACGAAAACAAAACAAGCGCATTAGAAATGTGGGTACAGAAAAGTACAGACGTATGTCACATTGTATCTTATTTCCAACAGTGACACAATGAAACAAAGGGCCAGTGACTCATAGTGTGTGCCATGTGAAAAGTGAAATGACTTGCGGCTCAGTAGCTCTACTGCAAATACCATGACGTTCGACTATATCTGTAGATGGATCCATTCCATATAAACCGGGTTGTCTACTGATTGGCCCCCCAAAAGGTTAAGCTTATTATAGGCAGGATATAATACATCCAGGGCACTTTACTAATACGGATAGTAGATAGAGATGAGCGAGCATGCTCGTCCGAGCTTGGTGCTCGTTCGAGAATTAGGGTACTTGTAAGTGCTCGCTGCTCGGACGAGCATCTCGCCATGCTCGACGAAATGGCCTCTCCCGCATTTTGAATTTTTGGCGCCTATAAACTCAGCCAATCACAAGCCAGGAGACTCTGCGGTACACCCAGCATCACGTGGGGCCCTTACATGTCGATAGCAGGGGTGGGCTGGCCAGATCAGGTGACCCTGGAATATACTAGTGACTGCCTGCGGTACTCGGCTCAGTCGCTGCCTGGATGTCGTTAGGGACAGATCTGCTGCGTTTCAGGGAGAGTGTTAGGGCCTGGATTTAGTTCTCTGTTAGGCAGGAGTGATCTTAAAAGAACCCAACAGCCCTTCTAAGGGCTACAAGACACTTTTTTGTTGTCTCCTGGCTGGGCTGGCTGGCACTAGTAGTGCAGCTATCGCCATATATTTTTTAAAATTGTTTTATCTCAGTGATACAAATCCATTTCATACAGCTGTGTGGAACCATTCTGTGTGTCACAGTTCAGCTGTCCACTCACCACAAATCCGTATTTTCTGTCCAGGTGACCCATTCTGTACATCACGTAATCAAATACGGTCTTTTGCTTTCACTGATACAGCTACATTAGAAAAATCTCCGTGCGACATTTGTCTGGGTTGCAGTCAAAATAGCCACAGTCAGCAGGGGCTGAGTTTGCTCTCTGATATTTTCTGCACGTCACGTTAAAAAAAATAAATAAAAAAAAAATAAGAAAAAAAAAGTTTTTTTGTTGTTTTATCTCAGTGATACAAATCCATTTCATACAGCTGTGTGGAACCATTCTGTGTGTCACAGTTCAGCTGTCCATTCACCACAAACCACAATCCGTATTTTCTGTCCAGGTGACCTATACTGTACGTCACGTAATTAAAAAAGGTCTTTTGCTCTCACTAATACAGCTACATTACAAAAATCTGAGTGCGACATTTTTCTTGGTTGCAGTCAAAATAGCCACAGTCAGCAGGGACTGAGTTTGCTCTCTGATATATTCTGCACGTCACGTTAAAAAAAACAAAACAAAAAAAAATAAATAGTTTTTTTGTTGTTTTATCTCAGTGATTCAAATCCATTTCATACAGCTGTGTGGAAACATTCTGTGTGTCACAGTTCAGCTGTCCATTCACCACAAACCACAATCCGTATTTTCTGTCCAGGTGACCTATACTGTACGTCACGTAATTAAAAAAGGTCTTTTGCTCTCACTGATACAGCTACATTACAAAAATCTGAGTGCGACATTTTTCTTGGTTGCAGTCAAAATAGCCACAGTCAGCAGGGGCTGAGTTTGCTCTCTGATATATTCTGCACGTCACGTTAAAAAAAAACAAAACAAAAAAAAAATAGTTTTTTTGTTGTTTTATCTCAGTGATACAAATCCATTTCATACAGCTGTGTGGAACCATTCTGTGTGTCACAGTTCAGCTGTCCATTCACCACAAACCACAATCCGTATTTTCTGTCCAAGTGACCCATTCTGTACGTCACGTAATTAAAAAAGGTCTTTTGCTCTCACTTATACAGCTACATTACAAAAATCTCTGTGCAACATTTGTCTGGGTTGCACTTAAGCAGACCAAGTCTGCCTAATCTAATAGTTTCAGTGTAATTGCTCCATACTGCACGGTACGTAATAAAATACGTAATTTTGCTCTAACTTATTCACCTATTTACAAAGCACAATCCGTATTTTCTGTCCAGGTGACCAATTCTGTACTTCACGTAATTAAAAAAGGTCTTTTGCTCTCACTTATACAGCTAGATTACAAAAATCTCTGTTCGACATTTGTCTGGGTTGCACTTAAGCAGACCAAGTCTGGCTAATCTAATAGTTTCAGTGTAATTGCTCCATACTGCACAGTACGTAATAAAATACGTAATTTTGCTCTAACTTATCCACCTATATACAAAGCACAATCCGTATTTTCTGTCCAGGTGACCCATTCTGTACGTCACGTAATTAAAAAAGGTCTTTTGCTCTCACTGATACAGCTACATTACAAAAATCTCTGTGCTACATTTGTCTGGGTTGCACTTAAGCAGACCAAGTCTGCCTAATCTAATAGTTTCAGTGTAATTGCTCCATACTGCACGGTACGTAATAACATACGTAATTTTGCTCTAACTTATCCACCTATAACCTACCCACGTTACCCAAGGGAGCACTCCTCTGGCTCCTCCACCTCAACCTCCTTCCCCCCAGTCTGCCCCCTCCCAGGAAAATTTGGAATGCGATCCGGCATACTCTCAGGAACTGTTTTCTGGACCCTTCCCAGAGTCACAAACCACTTCTCAGGTTGCTGCTGACCTCTTTCCCGATGCCCAAGTTTTCCAACTGTCGCAGTCTGTGGGTGATGATGATGACATTGTTGACTTAGTGGAAGAAGTGTGTAAAGAGGTGTCGGACGATGAGGAGACACGGTTGTCAGACAGTGGTGAAGTAGTTGTCAGGGCCGGAAGTCCGAGGGGGGAGCAGACTGAGGAATCGGAGGATGACGAGGTGACTGATCCAAGCTGGGTTGATAAGCCGAGTGAAGACAGTGCTTCTGAGGCGGAGGTGAGTGCTGCACCAGAACAGGTTGGAAGAGACAGTGGTGTGGCCAGAGGGAGAAGCAGGGCCAGAGCTGGTGCATCAGCAGCAACTGTTTTACGTAGTGAAGCTCCCGTGGCGAGGCCTAGATGTTCGCAAGTCTGGAGGTTCTTTAAAGAAATTGAGGATTACTGAAGGACTGTGGTGTGCAACCTGTGCCACACCAGGATCAGCAGGGGTACCACCACTGCTAGCCTAATCACCACCAGCATGCGCAGACATATGAGTGCTAAACACCCCACTCAATGGAACCAAGGCCGTTCACCTCCTGCGGGTCCCACCACTGCTCCTTCCCCTGTGTCACTCGCTGCCTCTGCTAGTCAACCCCCTGCCCAGGACCCCGGCACGAGCGCCTCCCGCCGGAAAACCACACCTTCGCCTCCACGATCCTCCACATCATCCACCAATGTGTCCCTGCGCAGCGTTAAGCTGTCTTTACAGCAGACGCTGGAGTGCAAGAGGAAATACAGTTCCACCCACCCACATGCCCAAGCCCTCAACGTCCACATCTCCAAATTGCTGAGCCTGGAGATGCTGCCCTATAGGCTGGTAGTGACCGAGGCCTTTCGCAACCTCATGGCGGTGGCTGCCCCTCGGTATTCGGTCCCCAGCCTCCACTATTTTTCCCGATGTGCCGACCCATCCCTACACCAGCACGTGTCACAGAACATCATCCGTGCCCTGACCAACGCTGTTTCTGAGAAGGTCCACCTAACCACGGACACGTGGACAAGTGCTGCCGGGCAGGGACACTATATATCACTGACGGCACATTGGGTTAACTTGGTGGAGGCTGGGACCGAGTCTGACCCTGGGGCCGCTCATGTACTGCCCACACCGAGTATTGCGGGGCCTACCTTGGTCACGGTCTCTCAGACGTACTATGCCTCCTCCTCTGACCACTCCTCCACCTCCTCCTCCGAATTACCATCCGTGGGCACGGCGCCTTCAGTCGGTAGCTCTAGGCGCAGCAGAAGTGCCATGGGTAAGCGCCAGCAGGCGGTGCTCAAACTGCTGAGCTTAGATGACAAAAGGCACACCGCCCAAGAGCTGTTACAGGGCATCATAGCGCAGACCGATCTGTGGCTAGCACCGCTGAACCTCAAGCCAGGCATGGTTGTGTGTGACAACGGGTGTAACCTGGTGGCGGCTCTGCAACTCGGCAGATTGACACATGTACCATGCCTGGCCCACGTGTTCAATCTCATAGTTCAGCGGTTCCTCAAGACATAACCCAATCTGTCTGATTTGCTCACCAAGGTGCGCCGCATCTGTGCGCATTTCCGCAAGTCGACCACAGATGCTGCCACTCTCAGGGCAGCACAGCGCCGCCTACAACTGCCCGCTCACCGACTGTTGTGCGACGTGCCCACAAGATGGAATTCGACATTAAACATGTTATCCAGAGTTTACCAGCAGCGCAGAGCCATTGTAGACTGCCAGATGTCAACTTCCACCAGAACTGGTAGTCAGGTCACTCAGATTCCTCAAGTCTACAATGAGGAGTGGATGTGGATGATATCTGTCAGGTGTTGAGCAACTTTGAGGAGTCAACACAGATGGTCAGCGGCGATGCCGCCATTATCAACCTCACCATCCCGCTGCTTTGCCTGTTGAAAAACTCACTGCTCAGCATGAAGTCGGAAGCTTTGCGCTTGTCACAAGAGACGGTGGAGGAAGATACGTCGCTTGATAGCCAGAGCACCCTCCGGTCTGTTTCTCAGCGCGTATTGGAGGAGGAGGATGTCCGTGAGACAGAAGAGGGTACCAATGCTCAGTCCTTCTTAACTCTTGAGCGTGTATGGGCTGAAGAGGAGGAGGAGGAGGAGGAAATGGAGAGTCAGGCCATTGAGGAGAGGGAATTCTTGCGTGTTGGGACTCTGGCGCACATGGCAGACTTAATGTTAGGCTGCCTATCCCGTGACCCTCGCGTTAGAAGCATTTTTTCAAGCACCGATTACTGGGTGTTCACTCTCCTGGACCCACGGTACAAGCAGAACCTTTCCACTCTCATCCCTGTAGAGGAAAGGAGTATGAGAGTGAATCAATATCAACAGGCCCTGGTGCACAAGCTGAAACAATCCTTCCCATCTGACGCCGCTAGCGGCAGAGGGCGTGGTTCTGTGGGCCAAATAGCGGGGGAGAGGAGGCGAGCAGGCAGCTTGTCCAGCACTGGCAGGGGAACGCTCTCCAAGGCCTTTGCCAGTTTTATGTCACCCCAGCAAGACACTGTCACCTGTCCCCAGTCTAGGCAGAGTAGGGGTGAGCTTTACAGAAAGATGGTGAGGGAGTACCTAGCTGACCATACCAACGTCCGGACTGATCACTCTGCTCCATACAACTACTGGGTTTCAAAGCTGGACACGTGGCCTGCCCTGCCGCTAGCGTGTTGTCAGAGCAGGTATTCAGTGCAGCTGGTGGCGTCATCACCGATAAGCGTACACGCCTGTCAACTGACAGCGCTGACAGGCTGACGCTTATTAAAATGAACAAAGCCTGGATCTCACCGGAATTCAAACCTCCTCCGGGGGAAAGCAGCTAAAGATTAACATTACTTATGTATCCGATTCCTCTTCTCTACTCCTCCTACTCCTCCTCCTCCTTGTCGTCTTTGCCTAACGCTGACCTAAAAAATGCAATTTTTTAGATGGCCAACTGGCACTCTTTTACCACAATTTTTCCGGAGGGCCCCCTACAAGCCCTCTCTCCAAACAATTTTTCCGGAGGGCCACCTACAGGCCCTCTTTTTAAACAATTTTTCCAGAGGGCCCCCTACAGGCAATCTCTCCAAACAATTTTTCCGGAGGTCCACCTACAGGCCCTCTCTCTAAACAATTATTCCGGAGGTCCACCTACAGGCCCTCTCTCTAAACAATTTTTCCGGAGGGCCCCCTACAGGCCCTCTCTCCAAACAATTTTTCCGGAGGTCCACCTACAGGCCCTCTCTCTAAACAATTTTTCCGGAGGGCCACCTACAGGCCCTCTCTCTAAACAATTTTTCCGCAGTGTCAACTACAGACAGTGTAAAACAATGTTTCAGGAGCGTCAAACAGACAGTCCAAAACAATTTTTCAGGAGGCGCAAGTACCGACATTTAAAAATAAATTTTTTTGCTGAGGGTCGACTTTATGTACTCTGAAAAGAAAAAAAATTTTGGAGGGTCAACAAAAGCCATTTCACTGCATTCTCAGTCGGACAAAGTCATTGGTGGTGTAACCGCCATGCTGTGTCAGGCTAAATTTTTGGGTGCTTCACCAGCTACCGCATACTAACTCAGTCACTCTGTTTTCACCGCCGCCATACAGGGCCACGAAAAATGTTTATGTGGTTCGCCTGCTCCCGCAGTGTCACTCGCTCACTCTGTTTTCACCACCATGCAGCGTCAGGCTAAATTTTTGGGTGGCTCACCTGCTACCTCATCTAACTTGGTCACTTGTTGGTGTCACCGCCATGCTGTGTCAGGCTTATGCCTGCATCGTGTGGCTGGGGATAGGAGAGCAGTGCCAGCATGGGCATGGGTGATGGACCTTCGTTGCACCTAGTTGGGTGCTTCCCTAACATGTGATGGGCATGTGCCTCGCCTTTCTTGGTCTGGGTGAGCACAATTGCCATGAGGGTAACCACCAGGCTGTTGCAGGAGAATTTGGGTTAATGGTGGGATTAGGCAGCCTCAGAGGCATCCATGCATGCTGCCCCTGCTGTTTCCTGTCCATTTCCATGGTGTTTCCATCATTTTCTGAGGTTTCCAGGTTTTCACCCAGTCTTCCCTAGGCAGAGCCTTGGCCCCCTGCAAAAATGCTCGAGTCTCCCATTGACTTCAATGGGGTTCATTACTCGAAATGAGCACCCGAGCATCGGGAAAAGTTTGTCTCGAATAACGAGCACCCGAGCATTTTAGTGCTCGCTCATCTCTAATAGTAGAGTATACTGTGAGCAAGATCTTATGTAGTAGCAACATTGATGCAAGAACAGGGTTGGAGACAACTGGTAAAACTAAGTAAATGCTAAGGCTCTTTGCCTTAGAAAAGGCACTGTACACCTGGGTACCTTTCAAGGCAATTGACAAGGTAAGACACTGTGCCCCCAATAGTGTCCACTCTGTTAAATACACATATTGTCCTGTTTTAGATGGTCAGTGAATAGCAGCCATCAAAAAATAGAAAATGTCCTATTATTTCATGGCCAAACAGACCCCACGGACCTGTTTTTAATGGCCATTTAGACAGGCGTACACCCATCTACCATTAAAAAACAGGTGCACCAGGTAAAAATAGGCCTTTTAGGGGTTAAATAAAAAAAATAAAAAAATCACTTTGTCCACTTGTATGCAGGGACGTCCTAGCATGATGACATTGTATGCGCAGGCCCTTCTGCATTCAATGAGGAACAAGAGTCCCGCACGTGCAAGTGGATGAGTTTTTGTTACACAAGCAGAATGAGGCCATTATTTATACTGAGGTCCACTAAGGGTCACTAATAAATACTGGGGGTACTAATGGGGGCATTAATATAGTGAGAGTCACAAATGGGGGCATTAATAATATGGAGGGGCACTAATCATACTGGGGTCCACTAATAGGAGAATTGATAATACTGGGTCCACTAATGGGGGAATTAATAATGGAGTACTAATGGGACATTAATAATACAGGGTGCAATAATGGGGGTATTAATAATACTGAAGGTCTCTAAGTGGACATTAATAATACTGGGGGCACTATAGTGGGTGATGTCCAGGGGTACTGTAGGGGTATTACGTATACTAATGGCATTGCAGGAGTTGGGGTTTAAAGAAAAAGGCCAATTGAATTCATTTGAACAGATGCAAAATGAACATTAAAAGTGGCCAGACGGCCAGAAAATGAATGCAATAATGGTTGAAAAATGGCCATGAAAATGGACAGTGTGACCGTTTTTCATGGCCATTTTTTCACGTTGTGTGAATGTAGCCTTCGGTTTTGCATTTTATTTTTGCTGCAAATCTTTCATTTGTAACAGTTATTATTCTGGAAATCAGATGTCAGGTAGACTTGCACTTACACGGCCATTAGGAACAGGTTCCTATGACAGTTTTACAGTATTTGGCACCCATGAAGAGATAAACAGGGACTGCTAAGAGCAAGGAAATCCCCATGTCACACTATTGTTTAAGCATTCTCTCACGTATGATATGTCCCATTATATTCACTAGTTCACACAAATATGTGAATATAGTAAGTATAGGAAAACACAAAATATGTAGGAGAATTTAGACTTCCATTGTGTCAGCCACAAGAAATGGCAGTCATTGGGGAGGCAGTGATTAAACAGACTTCATTTAAAGATGCATCATGAAATTAATATGTATAATGGGGGTCATCATGCTGAATTAAAATTGTGGGCGTGGCATGGGTGGAACAGGCCGGCAGACATGTCTCATTTACCATTTTCTACGCCTGTTTCAGGCCTAGAAAAAGGTCTAAATGTAAGATAGCTAGGAAGCTGAATAGGAAGTCATACATACACATATTTAAAATTTTGCACCAGACCTTTATTATATCCGCTCAGTAGCCACTCTCTAAAAGATAAAAAGGTCTGTTTTAGACCAGGCATCAGTCATGTGACCCTCATGCATGTCATGTACTCTCTGGCATTCCTTTAACTGTTCAGGTATCTAACAGGTGTATAGTAGATCGAGAAGCAGAATATATACGGCATATAGAATATTAATACCTGCAGCATCTCAGAATTATTATTCCATTGCTAGTCCTATTTAGTTATCATACGGATACGTCCTGTGTATTCAGCTAGCATATGTATGTCATGTAACACTATGATAACTGAATGTCAGAGGTCACATGACAAGAAGGAAGTCACATAAATTATATAGTTCAGTTACATTACACAGGACTGATCCATGGGCTATACCATTCTACTATGTATATAAGGGTCAACTGCCTGATATAAGAAAGGTATACAATAAATTACCATATCATCAGAAAGTTAAAGAAGCCTGACCTGTTAGAAAGGTACATGATGTAAACTGTAGTGAAATTAATCATCTTAATGCTCACTGTATTTGTTATAACCTCCCTTCTGATCCTTAGCTTTGTCATGTGACCAATACTGTAATCTCCAACTTACAAAGGACGGGAAGTCAGTTACATACTTCTTCATTCATTTCTATGAGACTGACATTGAAGCTCCCATAGGAATATAAAGAGAAACTGACTTCCTGTCCAAATATAAGATGCTGTGCTATTTGGAAAGTCAAAGTGTTGGTCACATGACACAACTGAGGATCAGAAGGGAGGTTGTAACTAACAAATATAGTCTCTGGTGGGAAAATTACATTCATTACAGTTTACATCATGTACCTTTCTAACAGGTCAGAGAATAAAAAAAATTGTGGGAGTGCTTCTTTAATTTGTTTCAGTAATTCAGTTCAATAAGTGAAACCCATATATCATATAGATTCATTATTCACAGAGTGATCTATTTCAAGTGTTTATTTCTTTTAATGTTGATAATTATGGCTTATAGCTGATAAAACCCCAAAGTCAGGATCTCATAAAAGTAGAATATTATATAAGATCAATTAAAAATGATTTTTAATACAGAAATGTTGGCCTACTGAAAAGTGTGTACAGTATATCCACTCAAGACTTGCTCGGACTCCTTTTTCATGAATTACTGCTTGAATGCAGCGTGGCATGGAGGTGATCAGCCTGTGGCACTGCTGAGGTGTTATGGAAGCCCAGATTGCTTTGAATGTTTGGTCTGGTGGTGTAGATTTTCTATATGGTTTAGTGTAGATTCTCTGTGAGGTTTAGGTCATGCCAGTTTGCTGGACAATCAAATACAGTGATACTGTGGTTATTAAACTAGATATTGGTACTTGTGGCATTCTTGTCAGGTGCCAAGTCTTGCTGAAAAATGAAATCAGCATCTCCAAAAAGCTTGTCAGCAGAGGAAAGCATGAAGTGCTGTAAAATTTCTTAGTAGACGGCTGTGCTGACTTTGGACATGATATAACACAGTGGACCAACACTGGCAGATGGCATGTCTCCCCAAACCATCACTGACTGTGGAAACTTCACACTGGACCTCATGCTACTTTGATTGTGTGCTTCTCCACTGTTCCCCCAGACTCTGTTACTTTAATTTCCAAATGAAATACAACATTTACTTTAATCTGAAAACAGGGCTTTGGAAAACTGAGCAAATGTCCAGTCCATTTTCACCTTAGCCCAGATAAGACTTTTCTGATGTTGTCTCTGGGTCATGAGTGCCTTGACACAAGGAATGTGATAGTGGTAGCCTATGACCTGGATACATCTGTGTGTGGTGGCTCTTGAAGCACTAACTCCAGCCACAGTCCACTCCTTTTGATACTCACCAAATTTTTGAATGGCCTTTAAAGGCTGTGGTTCTCCCTGTTGCTTGTGCACCTTTTTCTACCACACTTTTCCTTTCACAACTTTCCATGTTTGGATACAACACTCTGAACAGCCAGTTACTTTTGTGGCTTACTCTAGTTGTGGAGGTTGTCAATGACTGTCTTCTGTACAACTGTCACGTCAGCAGTCTTCCCCATGATTGTGTTGCCTACTGAACCAGACTGATGGACCATTTAAAGGAGTAGGAAGCCTTTGTGTTTTATGTCATTAGAGTGTGACACCATATCCATGAATCTACAAGATTGAACTTTTTCTCAATATTCTAATTTTCTGAGATCCTGACTTTTGGGCTTTCATTAGCTGTAAGCCATAATCATCAACATTAAAATAAATAAATGCTTGAAATACATCAGTCTATGGGTAATAAATCTATATAACATACAGTATGTTTCACTGTTTGAACTGAATTACTTAAATTAACTTTTCAATGATATTCTAATTTATTAAGATGCAGCTATATATGCATAATTTTAAATATATGTATATTAAAACATTTTATGATTTCTTATTATATAAACAAATTACAAAATTAAAAGTTGGAATACCCCTTTAGGGGTACTTTAAGGGATGAGTGGTTCACTAATTTAAAATGGGTTTTCACATTATTCACATTCAAGGCATACCAATAAGAAATTCCATAAATATCTGATTGGTGAGAAGCTGTCTGCTGAGAACAAGGGTGGCCAGCCATTCTATCACATATGGAATATATTTAATAGTAATGGCATATACAGAAACAGAAAGCACTGAGCAATCAGACATTTATGGCAATGATAGATAGATATATAGATATGAAATAGATTGATAGATAGAGAGATAGATACATGCAAAAAAGCAGTACACTCCAAAAAGGTGAAATAATATCAAAATATCTTTTATTCACCCATGTGATCTTAACGTTTCAGCTTGCAATGCATGAGAAAGGCTCTATTGTTGAGCTGAAACGTTGCAATTACGGATGAGCGAAACGACTTTGGATGCTTCATCCGAAGTCGATTCACATAAAACTTTGTTGTAATACTGTACTGAGCGGGTTCGGTACCAAGGTTTTTTTTTACAGTAATAATTCATTCACAAAGTTATTACATGAAGTCTCACGAGACTTTGCGAAGTAATAACTTTAGCTCATCAGAGCCAATACATTTTAATACTCCCACTCCCGCTCCGTACAGTATTAAGTTTCATGCAAATCAACTTCGGATGAAGCATCCAAAGTCATTTCGCTAAATCCGTAATTGCAACATTTCAGCTCAACAATAGAGCCTTTCTCATGCATTGCAAGCTGAAACTTTAAGATCACATGGGTGAATAAAACATCTTTTGATATTATTTCACCTTTTTCGAGTGTGTTTTGCTATTTTGCTTTTTTACTTATTGGATTATAGCCAAGTCCCCTTTTGTCCTCCAAGTCCAAGTCCTCTTTTACTTTTTTCCAGCGTGCAAACTTTTGTATATAGATAGATAGATAGAGTAGATAGATTTGAGATAGATGTTAGACAGACAGATAAATTAGATAGATAATAGATAAATAGATCGATGGATAATAGATAGATAGATAGTAGATAGATCGATAGATAAGATGAAAAAAATAAAAAAAGAAGCACTCAGTTGAAGCGGGTGCAAAAACTCCTTCTCAGACCAGAGACCAAAGTTCACTTGAATGTGAAGAATAAAGAAGGCAGCACTCCAAAAATTGACAAAGACTGCATTGAGCAGTTGAAACGTTGCTGCTAGATGGGTTAAATAAACCATCCACTTTTTCACCAATTTTTGGAGTGCTACCTTCTTTTTTCTTCATAGATCGATAGATAGATCGATAGATAGATAGATAGATAGATAGATAGATAGATAGATAGATAGATAGATAGACAGACAGATAGATAATAGATAGATCTGAGATAGATTTGAGATAGATAGCTAGATAGATATGAGATAGACAGAAATAGATAGATAGATAGATAGATAGATAGATAGATAGATAGATAGATAGAATAAAAGTAATTCCACGGTACTCCAGAAGATGAAGTAAAAGCTGTGTTTATTCACCCAATTGCAATGTTTCAGTCCACACAATGGGACTATTCTCAAGCAGTGATACTACAACATAGTGCTTAGTGCATATTTATAGCTAACAGCGTGATAACATTAATCAATCAATCAATCAAAAAATATTTAACATGATCAAACATAGATATCTATATAATTCATAAATGCAAATGAAAAAATATTGTGAACATAATTATAGTAAAATCGTGACATGATTACGTAAACGTATACTTCATAATTCATATTTCCATTTAATTGTCAATAATTATAGATGCCGACCATCCTTGTGTGCACAGGTGTATGTGATATTTAATAATTAAAAACAAAACTGGAAGGCAGACTAACCAGCATGTACCCTGATTCACCATCAATTCCAGCATGGTGTATGAAGTAATGCGCATGCGCGGCATCCAATAGCGCTTACCATATGAAATGGAGCGTATCCTGGAACGCACACGTGATTAGCCACTTCTGGTCACATGATCGGATCTTCCTATATTAACTAGGAGATGTTCCGTTGTCAGGGTAACATAAGGTTGTATACTACATTTCCTCTGCAACCACGGTCACATGATCTACTTGCGTAAAGTAACCCTGACAAACCTATGTAGTTACACAATTATTATACCATGTACTGTAAATCGCTCAAGTCCACCTACGGATCATAGAGCGGTATTGTTAGACAATACTGATACATACAGATACCAAGGTTCAGACATGATCATGAAAGTAAAGGGCCAAATGGCCAAAATTATGTTGAGAATACTA
The DNA here is from genome assembly GCA_900303285.1 of Rhinella marina. NCBI lineage: Eukaryota > Metazoa > Chordata > Amphibia > Anura > Bufonidae > Rhinella > Rhinella marina. The sequence continues at coordinate 217,494 of ONZH01013035.1, read as the reverse complement.
GATTAATATCTACCAGAATAACACATAGAAATGTAAATATGTCATATCTGGACAGTTAGGTACCTCAGTGACTATCACTCACATCCAGTGAGAGAATGACACTTTGGATGTGCACCAGACGTTCAGTCCCTGTGTCCAGATACTAAATCCCTATGCTCCACTTTTACCTATTCTGTCTCAAAGTAATTGTATACAGAGGAGTCGGTGAGAGGCCTAAAGTCCAGCACTTACTCCAGACAAAAAGGAATCTCAGCTGGATGCCCATATATCATCAGAGTCAGAAGTATTCTGACCGTAGCTATGTCAATAAGGGGTCCAGACACCGCTTATAATGGAATGTGTATACCTGTAGATAATCCAGTGTAAAAAAAAATTAAACAGTATAAACTACTGTATACTAAATTTAAAAAAACATGACTGAACCCAGTTATCCAAGGAAGAAATGATGATGAAAAGAAGACTTAATACGGATTGTGAGGCCACAGGGTCAATGCTGGCTTTATGTAGTCTATGTTCATCCAGTTAATCAATCTACAAGAGATAAGAAAAAAATTATCGTCAGTAATCTTGGTATTTCAAAACCAATTGTCATCTTTTTAGTCATAACAGCACTATATTAATAATCCCAAATGAGTAGTTGTCACAATCAATGTAGCAGGGAAACGAAGTCAACTACATATCCAGGGTTTAAAATCTACATTTAAACCATGTGGTTTCAGTGTATTTAATTTCATAATCCACTGTATTTCACGTTTTTTCAAAAGAAATGTTCTATTACCTCCTTTGCGAGAAATGGGGATATGGTCAATGAGCATGCATCTCAAGTCACTTTCCTTATGTCCATAATCAGTAAAATGTTTGGGCACAGGTAAATCCATCCGTTTTTTGCGGATAGTATACCTGTGATGATTAATGCGTGTTTTGAAATCTAAGGTCGTTTCGCCCACATACAATAAATTGCATGGGCACCACAACACATAGGTAACAAATGATGAGTCACAAGTCAAAAAATGATTAATTTTGTATATCTTCAGTGAGATCGGATGTACAAATGTGCCTCCTTTCTGCATGTATTTACAGTTAATACAGTTAAGACAAGTGTAGCATCCCATTTTTACCTTGGTAGGTCTTCTATAGGACATCAATGGAGCTGATTTAAAGTCCATGATGTCATTATGACCGCTTTTTTAGATGGACCAATGTTTATTGATTATCTTCTTGATTTTGTGACTATCCTCACTGTATGTAGTCACTAATGGAATACGGTTATGTATTGTTCTTCCTTGCACACAATTCCTAATAAGCTCATTTCTATCTAAACTGTTAATTTTTTTAAGATGTAAATTAAGTACATTTCATTTTAATATGTGTATTGTTCACATGTTCCTGGTTGCTGACCATTCTCTTGGCACGGAGGAACTGACTGTAGGGAAGTGAATTTACCATGGGTTTCGGATGTGCACTATTAAAGTGTAGGATAGTGTTTCTATCAGTTGGTTTTACAAATACATCTGTTTGAACAGTACCTTCTTTTAAAGTAATATTCGTATCTAGAAACTGGATATTTTTAGTTGAATATTGTATCGTAAACTTAATATCCTCATCAATAAGGTTCAAAAAAGAGAAGAAATAAAGTAAATCCCTCTCTGTACTAGTCCAAATCAGGAAGACATCATCTATGTATCTCCACCACCTCAGAACATGGCTGAAGTGGTGGGACACATAGATAAATGTCTCCTTGAGGTAGGCAACGGTTATATTAGCGTAAGTCGGTGCCACATTTGAACCCATTGCCATCCCCCTCATTTGCATAGAAGTAGTCCCCAAACATAAAATAATTGTAAGTTAACACCGTCTCAAGTAAACTCAACAAGAAACCTTGACATTGTCTAGAACAGAGGTGCACAACGTTTTCTGGTTTGGGGCCACATTGCTAGACTATATCAATGAAGAGGGCCGAAAATAAAATTTAAAGGGGTATTAAGAACTAAAATACTGTATTTATGGTATATTGAAGACACAGTATACACCATTAATGTCTAGATACAGTTCCAGGACTCCCATCTAATGGGAGAATACATGAAAAATACATGTGAGCAGCCACAATACATAGACATACATGTCTGCCTCCAGATGGTTGGGGGCTGCATAGAATGGTATCAAGGGCCGCATGTGGCCCCCGGGCTGCAGGTTGTGCACCCCTGGTCTAGAAAGATAGATAGATAGATAGATAGATAGATAGATAGATAGATAGATAGATAGATAGATAGATAGATAGATCTGAGATAGATGTTAGACAGACAGATAGATTAGAGATAGATAGATAGATAGATAGATAGATAGATAGATAGATAGATAGATAGATATTCAAAAAGCAAAAAAGAAACAGCAGCGCAGTTAATTTATAAAAGTTTGGGTGCAACCCCTCTGAGAAGATAAGTTTTTCATCCACTATTAAATCCAAATTCGAAAAAAAGATGAGGCAGCACTCCAAATAGGGTTAAAAGGTTTTAAACCGTTAAATCAACTTGGGAATAAACGGGTCAACACTGTTTCAACCTATTCGCTTCATCTTTTGAATTTAGATAGATAGATAGATAGATAGATTTATAGACAGATAGATAGATAGACAGACAGACAGACAGACAGACAGATAGATAGATAGATAGATAGACGGTTAGATTTTTTTGCTGCAGTAGATACCAAGTTTTCATTCATATGTTTCCTTTGACCATGGCATGCTGACATCACATTGCAGATGTAGGCTCATTAATAAAACAAGGTGAGGAAGAGGAAGCCTTTACAATTGAAAGAGACAAAAGAGGAATAAAGTGGGAGAGGTTGTGGTATGAATGACAGATATATAGAGAGAAAGGGAAGAAGGATGAGACATTGAGGGGCAGAGGAAAGGAGCAGAGGAAGTGTGTGTGAGGGACATATAAATCACCCAGCAGATAAACAGGGGGAGGGAGAGGCAGTAAGAGTGGCCATACTGAAAAATGAAAATAAATCTTTGGCTAGTGACAGCCACCTCTGTGGACAGTGGGCAACATGAGGGGTGGATATAAACACAGACAGGTTTGGAGAGGGTGAACAGGAAAGTGAATGATAGGGTAAACAGGAGAGACAGCTGAGTGGGAGTCTGGGGGGAAGTGACTGAGTGAGCAGGGAGGAATGAGATTGTGAAGAATTTATGGAGAATGAGATGTGGTCTAATTATCTACTTTCATTCAAATACAACGGAACTGATATATATATATATATATATATATATATATATATATATATATATATAACAATGGAAAATGTTACTGCTCTGCATGAGCACATATTACATCCTGTAAATCTAGGTAACAGGTAAAACTGTAAATTGTTGGGTCTACATGGTAACATTTGGATGTAATATCGCTCTATTGGAGATGTACTAATGATACATTAGTGGTAACAGACGATCGCAATACTTGCAGGCTTCTGTGTTCTTCCACAGCAAACTGGAGAAAGTGGTACAGTAGTCCAAATCTTTCTCCTCGAGACTGGTGGCCGAGTCTGATTCAATATTCTCAATAAAGAGCACCACAATGTTTTGGAGGACAAATCACCGCGTCTCAAATGTTGATTTGTACTCTGGTAATTAAGTCATATTATGGCTGTATGTTTGTTGGCAAGAATTAGATCTCATCAGGACAAAACAAGGAAACTTCGAGAACCGGTTTCATGCTTTGTCCTCGTGAGATTGAACTCATTCCTGGCACAAAATATAATGACCAGGTATTATGGACATTAACCTGGGTGACGCACTGAATGTTGCATACCACCAATGTTGCTCCTGGCTTTCTCTCTCACCAGAAGTTTACTTCTGATGATAAGACCTAAGGTAAGGATTCAGTCAAATATCCTAGCCCTGTATCTTAATACAAACACCAGGTAGCCTCCTATAGTGCACATAGACTTCTTTATGAAAGTTGAAATTTAATGGGGATCTGTCACTTATTTTTACCATTTGTAACATATACCAATGCAATGTTGTTCCCTCGAACATGACTCAAACCATACCACGGGCATCAAATTCACTGCTTGCACTGTGCAGCTGATGTCATCACTGCCCGATCAGTATCTGATCGTGGGGGGGTAACACCTGGGACCCCCAACGATCAGCTGTTTGAGAAGGCACCTGTGCTCACAGTAACATCGAAATGTGCCTAGACCACATGACCAATGAATATAACATCACTGACCTAGGTGAAGTTGTGAGAAGGCCGTGGCACTGACAAGAGCACTAATGCCTTCTCAAACAGCTAATAAGAGGGTCCTGGTTGTTAGACCCCCACCGATCAGATATTGATCACCAATCTGGAGGATAAGTCATCAGTACAAAAGTATCAGAACACCCCATTAAGTATGTGTTCTGAACAGGAAGAGAGGAGAAAGCTGCTGCCAGGCACTTTTGGCAGTGACTTACCAATCTGAGAACAAAAGGATTGGGCAGTTAAAATCCAACATATCCTTATCTCCCCTGACATCTGCCATTGGGGGAGAATCAAAAGGCCACCATACATATTACATGGCCAGCTGGTCCAAATAAAATTTGCAGGTTCAGACCACATTTATCTAATATGTGTGGCCAACTTTAGAATGCAAGCCAGGGTTTTATTGGTCCACCAGAGTCCCAGAATATCCTCTGGTGGGTCTGCATTCTGCATTCTGTCAAGTACTAGGCTGAAAGCAGGGATGTTGCTAGGCTAAAACATTCGGGTCCTGGGCCCCTGATGTTTTGTCCCAGGCCCCGAATGTACTGCCTGCTTGTTAGATATAACTCTATTGCCATCCTCAGGACGGCAATACAATTGAATCTAATGTACTGGAAAAGCTCAAGGACCTGTGATGACATCACAGTCCATGTGATCAGTGCAATAGGCAGTTTAGAAGGACCTGTGATAATGTCACCATCATGTGACCAGTGCAGGAGAGAAAGGAGGAAGCAGTGAAGTTGGGGAAGAAGCTGTGGTGAGGTCTGCAGCATGAGGTGAGGTAAGTGAAGGGAGTGGCAGAGCAGTGCTGGGAGTTGTGGTTATTAGGGCTTAAGGAAGGGCTGTTAGTTACATGGGACTGTATGTTGGAGTGTGAGGGGTTGATGTTATTTAAATGGCACTGAATGTTGGAGGGGCTGGGGCATGGTGATCTTATTTACATCGGACTGTGTGTTACAGAAACTGAAGTTAGGGGTGTTATTTACATGGGACTGTACGTTGGAGGTGGCTGGAGCATGTTGATGTTATTTACATGGGACTGTGTGTTGGAGGTGGCTGGGGAGAGGATGATGTTATTTACATGGGACTGTATGTTGAAGGTGGCTGTGGGAGGGGGTGATGTTATTTACATGGGACTGAATGTTGAGGGGACAATGTTATTTTCACGGGACTGCATGTTGGAGGTGGCTGGGGCAGGGTGTTGCTATTTACATGGGACTGTATGTTGAAGGCGGCTGTGGGAGGGAGTGATGTTATTGACATGGGGCTGTATGTTGATGGCGACCGTGGGAGGGAGTGATGTTATTTACATGGGACTGTATTTTGGAGAGGGCTGTAGATATAGAGGGATGTTATTTACATGGGACTGTATATTGGAGGGTGCTGAAGGGAAGGGAGTGATGTTATTTACATGGAACTGTATTTTGGATGGGGCTGGAAAGATGGTGTGATGTCATTTATATTGGACAACAGAGGGAGGGAAATAGTGTTATTCAGGGAGGAATTATAATTTCTGAGTGCACTATAGGGGGCACTGCAGGTGGAGCATTATAACAGTAGGTGGCTGATGTGTAGCAAATACAGTAAAATGCAGTGTGCGAGGGAGGGTCGACTTAGAGAATTGGGCCATATTCATTGGGGCTTGGGCCCCGGATCTTTTGATACCTTAGCACCGCCCCTGGCAGAAAGACTAGCAGAAGACAACCAGCTGGAGCTGATGTTGGAGCCCATCCTTTGCCCAGGGTCTATTTTTATGAATTGATTTAAAAATAACCAATTACACCTTATCGGTTATATGTTTTGTGTATGCTATGATAGCAACAAAGACTACGATGAAATTAAAAGTTGATGTGTTCAAATTCTGTGACTGCAACCTCTCCTCCCCCTTTAGTTACAGTCCTAACAAAACAATGAAGAGCACTGACAACATAGATACATTGTTACTGACTCATACATTAGCAACCACAAATCTGCTTCAGACAACTGGAAACCTAATAATATGATTTATGTAAGGAAAAGTCATACAGTTCAAACATACAACCTTACAGAACACTTACAGTCCAAGAAGGTGATGTTGCCAGACAGTTCATAAATTATATCAGAGCTTGCTGTCTGTGACTGAATTTTCTAATGCTGCAACAAGAAATAAATAACATAAGTTATCAGTTTTATCTTAAAGACCACAGGTTGGATATCATCCTGTATGGTCACACCTTAAACACATTCTACATAAAATGAAAACTCTTTTTGCTGGGGTTAAGAGGACAAGAAGAGATGAAGTCATTGGTTGTCTGTCAGTATTAGTGTCTAGGCTAATGATACATATGGACTTTCTCTATGTATAGAAGTGGAGTTGACAGCACAGATCTTTCACATCAGTATTACATTATCATTTGGTGCTGATAGACATTGCCTCTTGCACTATGAAACTTCTAGTCTATGTCTGCTTGCTTTTATTACTATTTTTATTTGTATCATTCCAATTCAGGATTATCTGTGCTAGAGGTGCCACTGGTGCTACCTGTAAAGTCTTCACATAGGTCGGTATTGTTTATTGATACCACCAACCGTCTTTGTTGGTCCCATGTTCATTTGTAACCGCATTGCTGAGAAAAGTGAAATTATAACATATGCAAATGAGCCTCTAAGAGCAAAAGGGATGTTGCCATTACACCGAGAGGCTCTGCCCTCTCTGCAGTGCCCATGCCATTTTAATTGACAAGGCCAGGCAGTGAAAATGTCATTACGCCTGGCCCTGTCAATCAAAGTGGAGAAGGTATGGCAGTTGCAGAGAAAGTGAAGCCTCTAGGTGTAATGGCAACTCCCCCATTGCTCCTAGAGGCTCATTTGTATATATTGAAACTTAATTTTTCTCAGCAATGTAGGCACATATGAACATGGGACCAGCACAGATGTCTTCAGCTGCCAAGCGCACATGTAACAGGTCTCAGTTGCATAGGTAGAAATCTGCTGACAGATGGTCTTTAACCTCCTAAACTGTTCTACCTGAGCTCAGCTCCGGCTGTGGGAAAAGTACTTAACTGTACCCGAGCTCGGGCAGAAGTGGAAGCAGGGAGGACTGCTTTAGCTGCTTATATCTGAATGGTAGCATCTACAAGCATGGAACTGGTTCTTGTCCAAGCTAAAGAGGAGATATCACTGTTACAAATCGAGTTGGGAATAATCAGGGGTAAAACCTGCTTTTATTTTGACTTTCAACTGTATTCACTGCATCCCAAATTCTATCAGTGATATCTTCCCCTGTACTGAACATATTGCTGTCATTCTGATATTGTCTGAATACCAGCTGAATACCAGCTTTCAAACAATACAAAACCCATATCTCTAGCTAGTACTACACCAGAGATATGAGCAGTTAAAGCAGCCACCCCCCACCCCTGTCAGTCTGGAGGAGAATGAGGGAGCGAGCAGTTGCAGAGCTGACAGGCTGCAGGAAGAAAGGAAAAATATAATACCTGAGACTATTGGGGTTGAGCGAATTAAAGTATCCGAAGTGGACTTCGAGCTGAATTTCAGGGAAAATTCCATTTTTTCGCGGTGTCTTCAATCAAGATGGCCACAGTGGCCTCTATGTGATCAAGTGCATAAGGTGAGTATTTTTTATTTTTCACTGGATTAAACCCTGTTCATCTCAGATACCAAAATCAACAATGAACACGGCATCTGAGGGTTTCAATGATAGGGGGTGGCGCAATCGCCATTCCACATCATTTTGCCCACTAATTACAACGAAATCCGCTTTTTGACAAAAAGTCGTCACAAAGTGAAATGTGCAAATGTGAAATGTGCAAATGTGAAGCGTATATTGTGATGGAAAAATTAATCTAGCCAGGGCGGGAAGCAATATGGACAATCACAATACATTAGTGCCTTGTGATTGTCAGTGCCAACAACTTTAAGGATTATAGCCAAGCCAGTACGTGATCTGCGGACAGCTGGCAGAGCACGTCATCATTGCAGAGCACAGAAAACTGACTTAGCTGGGAGAGAGGCCTTTGTTAGGGATTCGGGGGGGGGGGAGATATAATAGACCCCCCACTTATTATACACTTGTTTAATGTCAAGTAATTTAACAAACATCACAATTATTAGATTATATTCAGGCACAAAATGTCCCTATGAGAACTTTCCTAAGGCTATATTTGAACTATTGTGTGAACTCCCTGGGGTGCCTTTAAAACTGGAATTCCCTCTCACCCTTTGCGCACCTCTCCACACCCACAAGTCAAGAATAGGTGGGAGGGTGTATAAAACGGAGATGATAAATACAACAAGATGCAATTAGATTTAACCTCCTGCTTTCCACCAATGCTTCCACCCACAAAAAACATTCCTTCTCATGCTCTTTCTTTACAGAACAAGAAAAATGTGTAGTGTACAACTGGCTATACTACTGTCAATATAAAACAGAGGGAAATGCAACTTATTTGTATCCATAAACCAATGATAGATATTATTAGATAATTTTATGTCACTGGATTTAAATGGTGCACTTGGATTTGCACAATACAATTGTCAGACCAGGATAAGCATTTGGCAAGCTTACAGGACTAAGTAGTTCAGCCCTGCACTCCAGATTTCTTGCTTCAAAAATTTGCAAAATAAGGATTTCGACTTTTTGGACTTAAAAAAAATGTCAAGGTTTCCACTTTTTAACACCACTCACTCCAGTTTTGAAAAGTAGACATGGTTAGCATGTCAAGCTTATTTAAACCAAATTTATAAATTTATAAACTGTGACTTTTTTAAGTAAAAAAAAAAAAGTTGAAATCTTACTCCAGTAAAGGAAGGTAACATCACAGTAATGTAATTGATCATGAAAGTAATATTTGAAGTCAGTTTTGCTTAGCAAAAATTTAGTGAGTCTGCATTGCCGTACTTTGCAACAAATTTATCAAATTGTGCACATATAGTGCATTTGGAAAGTCTTCAGACCCTTTCATATTTTTCACATGCTGCAGCCTCATGCTAGAAAAAAAAAATCAGTTTTCCCCCATCAATCTGCACTCAGCAGCCCTTAACCCCTTCAACCCCGGGCCTGTTTTCACCTTCCTGCCCAGGCCATTTTTTGCAAATCTGACATGTGTCACTTTATGTGGTAATAACTTTGGAACGCTTTTACTTATCCAGGCCATTCTGAGATTGTTTTCTCATCACATATTGTGCTTCACGACAGTAGTAAATTTGTGGCAAAATATTTCATTTTTATTTATTAAAAAAATACCAAGTTTACCAAACTACCAAAATACCAAAATACCAAATTAGCAAATTTCCAAATTTTAATTTCTCTTCTTTCAAAATACATAGTAATACCTCCAAAAATAGTTATTATTTTACATTCCCCATATGTCTACTTTATGTTGGCATCATTTTCAAAATGTCAATTTACATTTTTAGGACGTTAGAAGGCTTAGAAGTTTAGAAGCCATTTTTCAAATTTTCAACAACATTTCCCAAACCATTTTTTTAAGCACCAATTCAGATATAAAGTGATTTTGAGGGGCTTATGTAATGGAAACCACCCATAAATGACTCCATTTTAGAAACTACACCCCTCAAATTATAAAAAACTGCTGTTATAAACTTTGTTAACCCTTGAGGTGTTCCACAAGAATTAAAGGAAAATGGAGGTGAAATTTAAAAATTTCAGTTTTTTGGTAGATTATTCATGTTAATAATTTTTTTTCTAGCAACACAGCAAGGGTTAACAGCAAACTAAACCTCAATATACATTGCTCTGATTCTGCAGTTTACAGAAATACCACATATGCGGTGGTAAACGTCTCTATGGGTTTGTGGCAGTGGTCAGAAGGAAAGGAGCGCCATACGAATTTTGGAGGCATATTTTGCTAGAATGGTTTTTAGACACCATTTTGTAATTGAGAGACCCTGACGTACCCCTACAGTGGAAACCCTCAAAAAGTGACCCCATTTTGGAAACTACACCCTTCAAAGAATATATTAAGGGGGGTACTGACCACTTTGACCCCCTAAGTGTTTTACGGAATTTGGAAACACTTGACTGTGAAAATGAAAAGTTTCATTTCTTCCAACAAAATATTGCTTTAGCCCCAAATTTTTCATTTTCACAAGGGGTAACAGGAGAAAAGCACCCCATAATTTGTTACCCATTTTCTCCTGAATATGGCAACACCCCATATGTGGTGGTAAACTGCTGTGGGGGCACATGGCAGGACAGAAGGAGCGCCATATGGATTTTGCAGCACAGATTTTGATGGATTGGTTTGCGGGGGCCATTGATTTTTATTTTTTTGAGTTATTGTCTTAGTGGGGGCTCATTTTTTGCGGGATGAGGTGACGTTTTCATTGGTACCATTTTGGGGTACATAAGACTTTTTGATCGCTTGGTATTACACTTTTTGTGAGTCAAGGTGAAAAAAAATAGCTGTTTTGGCATAGTTTTAAATTATTTTTTTTACAGCATTCACCTGAGGGGCAAATCATGTGATATTTTTATAGAGCAGGTTGTTATGGATGCGGTGATACCCAATATGTCTACCATTTTTATAAAATTTTACACATTAGATTTATTTTTGAACAGAAAAAAAAATCTTTTTTTGTGTTGCCATTTTCTGAGAGCCATATTTTTTACATTTTTCTGGTGATTGTCTTAGGTATGGTCTCATTTTTTGCGGGACAAGATGACGGTTTGATTGGTAGAATTTTGGGTTAAATACGCCTTTTTGATCGCCTGCTATTACACTTTTTTGTGAGGCAAGATGGAAAAAAATGGCTATTTTGGCATAGTTTTTTTAAAAAAAAAATTTCACAGCATTCACCTGGGGGCCATCTCTTGTAATACTTTTATTGAGCAGGTTGTTACGGATGTGGTGATACCCAATATGTCTAACATTTTTATTTTTGGAAAGTTTTACACAGATGCATTTTTGAACAAAATAAAATATTTTTTGTGTTGCCATTTTCTGAGAGCCATATTTTTTTTTAATTTTTCGAGCGATTGTCTCAGGTAGGGTCTCATTTTTTGCCGGACAAGATGACGGTTTGATTGGTACCATTTTGGGGTACATACGCTTTTTTGATCACCTGCTATTACACTTTTTGTAAGGGAAGGTGACCAATAAATGGCTGCTTTGGCACTTGTTTTTTTTTTTACTGCGTTCACCTGGTGGGGTGGATCATGTGATATTTTTATGGAGCCGGTTGATACGAATGCGGCTATACCTAATATGTCTATTTTTCTTTTTTTCCCTATTTTTTTACAATTTTTTTTTACTTTATTTTGTGAAAAAGGCGCTTTTTTAACTTGAAACTTTTTTTTGTAAAACTTTATTTTTTTTCACTTTCTTTTTTTTTACACTTTTTTAACTTTTGGGGGTCTGATCCCCTTTACAATGCATTACTATACTTCTGTATTGTAATGCATTGGCTGTAAGCTCCTGCACCCACCCGATCAGCGCGCCGTAGCACTACGGTGCTGTCGGGAAGTCACTTCCTGCAGCGCCGTACATGTACGGCGCTGGTCGGGAAGGGGTTAATGAGAAAGTGAAAACAGAATTTTAGAAATATTTGCAAATTTATTAAAAAAAAACAACAACTAAAATTTGAATGGACATAATTATTCAGACCCTTTGCCATGACACTTGCAATTTAGCCATGGGGGCCTTCCATTTCTATTGACCATCTTTGAGATGTTTTCACACCTTGATTGGAGTCCTGCTGTGGTAAATTCAGTTGATTGGACATAATTTGGAATGACACAACCCTGTCTATATCAGGTCTCACAGCTGACAATCCATATCAGTACAAAAACTGAGCCATGGGAAGGAAAGAAATGGCCATAGCCAAGCAACATGATTGTGTGGAGGCACAGATCTGGAGAAGGGTACAGAAAATTTCTGTTACACTGAAAGTTCCCAAGAACAGTGGCCTCCATAATTCTTACATGGGAGAAGTTTGGAACAAACATGACTCTTCCAAGAGCAGGCCGACCCATGAAACTAAGTAACTAGGGGGAAAGGCCTTGGTTAGAGAGGTGAGCAAGAACCCAATAGTCATTCTGGCTGAGCTCCAAGGCTCCTGTGTGCAGATAGGCGAAACTTCCAGAAGGTCAACCACCACTGCAGCATTCCAACAATTTGGATTTCATGACAGTATGATCAGAAAGAAAAAGACACATGAAAGTTTGAAAAAAATAATATAAAAAAGCACCTCAAGGCAGTTGTTAAGGGGGGCTACGGCGTTCAGTCCACCCCAGAGGGGTGCCAGAACTCAGAAGCAATGAGCGTTTCCATCAATACAGATTGCTGGAGCGCCTGGAACTGCGGTCCTGTCACTCAAAACAAAAACACAGTACTCACCTCAGAATTAGCTCTCCCCTGCAGGCACAGATGGTGTTGCTGGCCTTTGTGGGAGGAGTCTGCAGCTTGGGAATCTGCCTAAGCTCCTCCTACACAGTTCTGCAGAGTGATCTGTGCCTGCAGGGGAGAGCTTGATCTGAGGTAAATACTGTGCTTTTGTTGTTTTTTGTTTTGTTTTTTTTTAACACAGAGGGAGCACAGAGGGTTTTACAACTGTGAAGGGGGTAGAGGGCACTACTACTGCAAAGGTTGTAGTGATAAGTCTGGAGTGAACCTAATTTTTATAGCAAATCATGTCCACTTTCCCATCTGCTTTTCAGAAGTGGCAAGAGGTAGGTAAATTTTCTATGTCAGAAAGAATGTTATAGACATTTCATACTTTCCCCTTAGGTTCCTGCAAAGCTGTCCTTGCCTAGGGTACACATAGACTAGAAGTCAGAGATCCAGTTTTATTGTCTGGCCTCATATTATTACTATTGTTATTGATAATTTGGACAGAAATTATTCTGATTCATATTACATAGCAATATTTAACAGACTCCATTGGGCTCTTATTATTGTCCTGCATTATACAGTATATTCATAAGGTTGAATGAAATGTAGAATTAATTCTTACTAAGCTGTTACTAATTCAGTTCATCTTGGGGGAAATGCTGAGATCAGTGAATCGTGAAGATGCTCAATTTATCCATCTCTAGTGAGATCAACATTCTTGTATTAATCCCAGACACTGTCTGATGGAAACCCAGAGGAAGGTCTTCATGTCAGTATTAGAACGGAACGAGAAATCATGTTTTCAGTGCAGAAACCTATCCAGAAAATGTGCTCACTAAACTTGTGCTAAATGTATATACTGTAAGTTCAAAGAACATTTAGTTTACAGATTTCCAAAGAAGTATGTTATTTTTGTACTCTTTGTAGTAGGCTACTTATGTGACTGCAACTTCATTGCAGATTCCTTCAGGTTTACAGACACCTAAGTGGTGGCTTATGGACACTTCGTTCTTGTTCTACGACCAGAGGCGTAGCTAGAGGTTCAGCACAGGGGGGGCGAAACATACTTGAGTGGGCCCCCCACTTGGCTTCCCAAACGCACGTTTCCAACTTCACAGGCACATACTACTAGTTGTGGTTATAATATTGTATTAGAAAGATGACTATATAAACTGCTAGATCATCTATGCTGTTAAGTACAGTACAATAGACTTTCTACATACCCTACTCTAAATACTCTACCATATAATGCAGTAAAATATAGGAGTAATAGGATTAAAAAACAACGGGACTCCTATGTTAAAGGAAACCTGTCCCCAATTTTTACATCACTAAACTAACAGTCCCCTTCCCCCATCAGACCTCAGATCAACAGAATGTGCCCCCATCAGACCTCAGATCTGCGTATTGTACCCCCATCAGACCTCAGATCAGCAGAATGTGCCCCCATCAGACCTCAGATCATCAGAATGTGCCCCCATCAGACCTCAGATCAGTGTATTGTGCCCCATCAGACCTCAGATCAGCGTACTGTGCCCCATCAGACCTCAGTTCAGCGTATTGTGCCCCATCAGACCTCAGATCAGCAGAATATGCCCCATCAGACCTCACATCAGCCTACTGTGCCCCCATCAGACCTCAGATCAGCGTATTGTGCCCCATCAGACCCCAGATTGTGCCCCCATCAGACCTCACATCAGCCTACTGTGCCCCCATCAGACCTCACATCAGCGTATTGTGCCCCATCAGACCTCAGATCAGCGTATTGTACCCCATCAGACCTCAGATCAGCAGAATGTGCCCCCATTAGTCCTCACATCAGCCTACTGTGCCCCCATCAGACCTCAGATCAGCGTATTGTGCCCCCATCAGACCTCAGATCAACAGAATGTGCCCCCATCAGACCTCAGATCAGCCTACTGTGCCCCCATCAGACCTCAGATCAGCGTATTGTGCCCCCATCAGACCTCAGATCAACAGAATGTGCCCCCATCAGACCTCAGATCAGCGTATTGTGCCCCATCAGACCTCAGATCAGCATATTGTGCCCCCATCAGACCTCAGATCAGCAGAATGTGCCCCCATCAGACCTCAGATCAGCGTACTGTGCCCCCATCAGACCTCAGATCAGCGTACTGTGCCCCCATCAGACCTCAGATCAGCGTATTGTGCCCCATCAGACCTCAGATCAGCATATTGTGCCCCCATCAGACCTCAGATCAGCAGAATGTGCCCCCATCAGACCTCACATCAGCCTACTGTGCCCCCATCAGACCTCAGATCAGCGTATTGTGCCCTCCACCAGACCTCAGATCAGCGTATTGTGCCCCCATCAGACCTCAGACCAGCTTATTGTGCCCCATCAGACCTCAGACCAGCGTATTGTGCCCCCATCAGACCTCACATCAGCCTACTGTGCCCCCATCAGACCTCACATCAGCCTACTGTGCCCCCATCAGACCTCACATCAGCCTACTGTGCCCCCATCAGACCTCAGATCAGCATTTTGTGCCCCCTTCAGACCTCAGATCAGCGTTTTGTGCCCCCATCAGACCTCAGATCAGCGTACTGTGTCCCCATCAGACCTCAGATCAGCGTATTGAGCCCCCATCAGACCTCACATCAGCCTACTGTGCCCCCATCAGACCTCACATCAGCCTACTTTGCCCCCATCAGACCTCACATCAGACTACTGTGCCCCCATCAGACCTCACATCAGCCTACTGTGCCCCCATCAGACCTTACATCAGCCTACTGTGCCCCCATCAGACCTCACATCAGCGTATTGTGCCCCCATCAGACCTCAGATCAGCTTAATGTGCTCCCATCAGACCTCAGATCAGCGTATTGTGCCTCCATCAGACCTCAGATCAGCGTATTGTGCCCCCATCAGACCTCAGATCAGCAGACTGTGCCCCCATCAGACCTCATATCAGCAGACTGTGCCCCCATCAGACCTCATATCAGCAGACTGTGCCCCCATCAGACCTCATATCAGCCTACTGTGCCCCCATCAGACCTCACATCAGCCTACTGTGCCCCCATCAGACCTCACATCAGCGTATTGTGCCCCCATCAGACCTCAGATCAGCTTAATGTGCTCCCATCAGACCTCAGATCAGCGTATTGTGCCTCCATCAGACCTCAGATCAGCGTATTGTGCCCCCATCAGACCTCAGATCAGCAGACTGTGCCCCCATCAGACCTCATATCAGCAGAATGTGCCCCCATCAGACCTCATATCAGCAGAATGTGCCCCCATCAGACCTCATATCAGCAGACTGTGCCCCCATCAGACCTCATATCAGCCTACTGTGCCCCTATCAGACCTCAGACCAGCGTATTGTGCCCCCATCAGACCTCACATCAGCCTACTGTGCCCCCATCAGACCTCACATCAGCCTACTGTGCCCCCATCAGACCTCACATCAGCCTACTGTGCCCCCATCAGACCTCAGATCAGCATTTTGTGCCCCCTTCAGACCTCAGATCAGCGTTTTGTGCCCCCATCAGACCTCAGATCAGCGTACTGTGTCCCCATCAGACCTCAGATCAGCGTATTGAGCCCCCATCAGACCTCACATCAGCCTACTGTGCCCCCATCAGACCTCACATCAGCCTACTTTGCCCCCATCAGACCTCACATCAGACTACTGTGCCCCCATCAGACCTCACATCAGCCTACTGTGCCCCCATCAGACCTTACATCAGCCTACTGTGCCCCCATCAGACCTCACATCAGCGTATTGTGCCCCCATCAGACCTCAGATCAGCTTAATGTGCTCCCATCAGACCTCAGATCAGCGTATTGTGCCTCCATCAGACCTCAGATCAGCGTATTGTGCCCCCATCAGACCTCAGATCAGCAGACTGTGCCCCCATCAGACCTCATATCAGCAGACTGTGCCCCCATCAGACCTCATATCAGCAGACTGTGCCCCCATCAGACCTCATATCAGCCTACTGTGCCCCCATCAGACCTCACATCAGCCTACTGTGCCCCCATCAGACCTCACATCAGCGTATTGTGCCCCCATCAGACCTCAGATCAGCTTAATGTGCTCCCATCAGACCTCAGATCAGCGTATTGTGCCTCCATCAGACCTCAGATCAGCGTATTGTGCCCCCATCAGACCTCAGATCAGCAGACTGTGCCCCCATCAGACCTCATATCAGCAGAATGTGCCCCCATCAGACCTCATATCAGCAGAATGTGCCCCCATCAGACCTCATATCAGCAGACTGTGCCCCCATCAGACCTCATATCAGCCTACTGTGCCCCTATCAGACCTCAGATCAGCGTATTGTGCCCCCATCAGACCTCAGATCAGCCCACCCAGCCACATAGGATTAATGTGGCTGGGTGGGCTGATCTGAGGTCTGATGGGGGTCCCTAAATACAAGTGAGCGCTTCCATAATGGAAGCGCTCACTTGTATTCGCCTGATAGTAGGCAAGGTCATCCTTGCTGGGCCCCCCTGAGTCACTGGGCCCGGAGCCGTCGCCCCCCCTGCCCCCCCGGTAGCTACGCCTCTGTCTACGACAATCCCTTTATGATGTATATGGCCTGGCTGAACTAGTTTCTGGGCTTGATAAGAGTATTCAGCTTTCTAAGAAGGGATTTCCAATAGTTTCCACGTATGGATGATGCCCGCTCAGGAGGTCTGCTGGTTCAACAGCCCCCAGGTAACTACTGTTTTAAACTGCAGGCACTGTGGCATAGTCCGAGATTGGCAACAATGCTCAACTGTGCTCACTGTGGCAGAACGGCTTCCCCATGATGAGATTGCAGGAGCCGTTTGTTTGCTATGTCAGTCACCTTTGAAGGCTCAGAGGCCTGTTGGAACAAAGTTTCTATTGGAGTGATTCTCCCATAGACTGCAATTGTAATCTATGGAAATAATTGCTATCTATGGGAGAAGCAATCGGATGACCGTATGTTCAAGTCCCCTAGAGGGACAAAAAATAAGTGTAAAAATATTTTTTTTTAAATATAACCGCCCCCCCCAAAAAAAAAAAATATATAGAAGTTCAAATGACCTAGTCATTGGGTGAAATTGTGCGTATATGGCTAAGTAACTGGCTCAGTTATAGAAAACAGAGGATGGTTATTAACGGTACACACTCAGATTGGGTCACTGTCACTAGTGGGGTAGCCCAGGAATCTTTATTGGGCCCTGTTCTCTTTAATATATTTATTAATGATCTTGTATAGTTGTTGCACAGTAAAATATCATTTTTTGGTGATAATATTAAAGTGTTTAAGTAATTAAAACAAAAGAAGACAGCATATAATGTGGTAGTGTTACCTGGAGTCCTACGTAAAATCACAGATAACACTAGTGCTGATAATGTGGTAGTGTTACCTGCAGTCCTATGTAAAACCACAGATAACACTAGTGCTGATAATGTGGTAGTGTTACCTACGTCCTTAGTGTGCCTCCCTGTGCCTCTCTCACAGGACTCCATGCTGGTGGCGCTGCCTCCTCTTCCATCTTCTTCTTATCCCACACAGTCCTGATGCAGCTACGTCAGGACATAGGACCACTGTGGGCATGGTGATGGTGACACACACACAGGGTGACAGACACACAGGGACAGACAAACACAGGGACAGACACACACAGGGACACACACAGGCACAGACACACAGAGGTATAGACACAGGGACACACACACAGGGACAGACACAGGAACAGACACACACAGGGACAGACACACACACAGGGACAGACACAGGGACAGACACAAACAGGGACAGACATGCAGAGTGACAGACACGCACACAGAAGGACAGACACACACACACAGGGATAGACATACACACACACAGGGACAGACACACACAGGGACAGGGACAGACACGCACACAGAGGGATAGACACACACACTGGGACAGACAGAGGGACAGACACACACATGGGCAGACACATACACAGGGACACACACACATGGACAGACATACACACAGGGACAGACATACACACAGGGACAGACACACACACACAGGGACAGACACACCCACACATGGACAGACATGCACACAGGGACAGACATACACACAGGGACAGACACACACAGGGACAGACATACACACAGGGACACACACATACACAGGGACAGACATACACACAGGGACAACCACATACACAAGGAAAGACACACACACAGATAGACATACATACAGGGATAGGCATACAGACAGGGACAGACACATACACAGGGACAGACACATACACAGGGACAGACACACCCAGGGACAGACACACACATATAGGGACACACACACAGGGACACACACAGCTAGGCCTCACCACACTCCAGCCTGGATCCTCTCCGTACAGGAACACAGCTCTCTGCTCTTCTGGCTCCTCCTCCACTGGTCACATGGGTAGATGACATCAGGAAGGTCCTTTAGTCCACTAGGAAACACCATCTACCCTGTTCTGAGTCTTGGGGCCGCCCACCCCACCAGTGCACTCAGTGAAAAATGTCTGCATTGCTGGGGTAAACTGCCCTAGAATTCAGAACAGCCAATAATATAGATTATAAATCTAAATGAGGAAAATTGTCTTCTACCTTAACAGGGGTTTTCACCTTCCTCTGGATCAACTTTGTGGGATAACAAGCTGAACTGGATGAAGTTATGTTTTTTGTTTAGCATTACAAACTATTTTTCTATGTAACCTCCCTTCCCCCATTTTAAAAATAAAAATAAACAGAAAAAAATAGACCATTAGTATCTCCAAGTCCTAAAATGTCTGTACAATGAAAATATAAAAGTGCTTATCCTGTCTGTTAAATGACATATTGGAAAAAAAATGACAATGGCCGGTTTGATGCTTTTTGGGGGTCAGAATATGGCAATGCAAATAAAAATTTATTTTGTTAAACATTTTTAATTTTTAATTCCAAAAAGTATTTATTGAGTTGATTGCATACAAGGAGAAATCACAAATATGGTACAAGAATGTATTAGAAGGCAAATAAATTTCTCCTATGGGTACATTTGCATATGTAGTACAGTGAATATGGAAATCTATGATATGAACAGAACAGTTATACAACAATAAAAAATTATGTCAATAAACATGAGTCGTCTAATTCTGTCAAAACTATATCTAAAAGAGAAACAAAGAAAGAGAAAACGGTCTTTGGGACTCCCCCGGTCAAGGGTATGAAGGGAAAGAAAGGTGATAGGGAGATAATAATTGGTCCCCCACATCTTGGGATGTCTGATTATAGGGATAAGTAATATTGCAAATTAGGGGAATTGGAGCATTTCAGCCAGGGGTTCCAAACCTGCAGATAACGTTCCCTGGTATCCTGTAGTGTAGCATTTAGTTTTTCATACAATGTAATAGTATTAACCCTATGAATAACAGCTGATATTGAAATAGAGGGTGTACGCCATCTGGAAGCTATGTGAATCCTGGCTGACATCAGAATAAATTGGAGAAGTTTATATTCTTTATAATTGAGTGTCGGTGGTTTTAGGCCCAAGAGATATATAGGGACTGATAGGGAAATGTCTTTCCCAAATACTTCATATAATGCTCTTTTAATATTAGTCCAGAACCTAAGAACCACCGGGCAAGTCCACCGTATATGATGGGTGTTTCCTATGGACTGGCAACCTCTATAGCACAAGGGAGAGACTGTTGGGTAAATAACATGTAGTCTGGAGGGAACAAAATAGGTTCTATGTAGAATCTTCAAGGAGGTCTCCATTAAGGTAACCTGCCAGCTTCCCTTACTAATCATAGTGCAGCATTGAACCCATTGTTCCATAGTAAGAGTCTCTCCCAAATCGACCTCCCAGCCATGCATGAATGATAATTTGGCGTCAGGGGGTGATACGTTCAGGATAGAGTAGATATAGGAGAGCGAGCCCTTCTCTAAAGCTCTGTACTTACAGAGTCTCTCAAATGGTGTGTATACAATCGTATGAGTGGCTGGGATCTGGGACGTTAAGAAGTGGTAGATCTGGGAGGTTCTGAAGAGTTCAGAAGGTGGGGGGGGAAATTAGATAGAAAGTATGCCCTGGACATGAGCTGAGAGCGGAGCAGAAAATCACCAACACAGCGCAATCTAGTATGTTTCCACCAGGTGAACGCAGTTGGTGATAAGCCAGGTGGAAATAGGGGGTTTCCGAATAATGGGAGTAAGGGAGAGATGGGACTTTGTAGTTTATATTTGAACCTAACCTTCCTCCAAAGTTGTAACATAAGGTAGGAGATTTTTGCAGCTGGGTCAATCGTCCCCAAAGGGATGTCAGGAGACCATATTAATGCTAATGGAGATGCAGGTTGTAGTAAATCAGGCTCCAAGATAACCCATTGTGGGAGATGGGAAAGAGCATTAAACGAAACCAACTGTGATAGTCTAGCTGCAACATAGTGTTTATGGTGTGGGACTGAAAGGCCACATAACGCTCTTATGTGGGTGCATTATATGTCTGGCTATCCGTGGTCTCTTATAGGCCCATATAAAGCGGAAAATTTCTGTTTGTAGGGTCCTCAGAGCAGAACCCGTTATTGGCATGGGAAGAGATCGAAATAGATACAGTATTCTTGGCAGTGTGACCATTTTGACTGTATGTATTCTGCCCAACCACGATAGGGTGGGGTAGTTCCGGTGAAGTAAATCTTGGAGAAACGTAGGAATAAGGCGGGCGTAATTCCATTTGAAAGTGGAGTCTAAAGTTTTGGGTAAATTGACCCCTAAATACGGAAGGTAATGATCCCTATGTGCAAATCCAATGGACCCCCACCAATCAAATTCTGTTGACCTATCCTGTCAGAAAAACCCTTTAATAGTACTAAACCACAAGAAACCTTTTTGCTGTAACTGTATTGAATGTAAAATGCCAGTTTTACCACATAGGGAATGCTGTGAAAACAAAACCCATAAACTTGAGATTTATTCCAAATCTACCCCATTTAGAATGTTTACAGATTTCCACTACGTTGTATGCAACATTGAATGGTGCCATTGGAAAATACAACTTGTCTCATAAAAATGTCCTCATACGGCTATGTGTATATAAAAATAAATCTGTTATTACTCCAGAAACAGAAGGAGTAAAAAACTAAAAAAATTATGGATTCATCATATGACGGATATCAATAAAGACTACAATGCAGATGTGAGCAGAACCTAAACTATGTGTTTGTTTGATGTGGATAGTCACATCAAACCAAGGTTTGATATTTGAAAAGATCATAAAAGTCATAAAGGGATTGTCTTAAGACAAGATTCCCTGTCCATATACCCTTTTATGACATATGGCCCTCATACATTGGTCTATAGGCCAGAAATGAGGGGCACTCTGACAAATCGTAGGCCAGATGGTATTTCACCCTATTACAACTAAAAGGCCCTTTACACGGGCCTTAAAGGTAATCTCTAACGAGTGTTCATAGGAATGCTCATTAACGATTATCTGGCAGTGTAAATGTACTGCCAATTACCCGATTAATCGGGTAATTTGTTCGTTTGTGTGGACACAAAAATTGCCGCTTGCCGGCAGCAGATCATGCTGTGTAAACATTATCTGCTTCTGGCAAACAGTAATGGCATTAGCGATTGCTCCTCTCCATAATCTGGAGGGGATCACTGCATGTAATAGTAGTGGTCTCTTCCACCTGCGAGCAGCAGAGTGTCAGGAAGGAACGCTTCCTTCCCGATAATCTGCTGCTCTATCATCTGTGTAAAGGGACCTTTAGTATGTGTGTGAGTGTGTGCGGAGGGGAAGGTTTAAACAAGCCAAACTCACATCCATGAGCCATTTTTTGTTTCAAAGTGTGGGGAAAGAGATAAAACTGCAAAATTGTACATAGTTTACCACAGCCCCCATATCAACTGGATTACTAATGCCATTTATTACTTTCAGACAACTTCTGACAAAAACGTATTTTCGTAAAAACGTATTTTCTTTCCGTGTCCATTCCGTTTTTTTTGTGGACCATATGCGGAACCATTCATGTCAATGGGTCCGCAAAAGAAACGGAAGGCACTCCGCGTGCATTCCGTTTCTGTATGTCCTTTTTTCTGTTCCACAAAAATATAGAATATGTCCTATTATTGTCCGCATTACGGACAACGATACTACTGTTCTATTAGGAGCGAGCTGTTTCATTCCGCAAAAGACAGAATGCACACAGACGTCATCCGTATTTTTTGCAGATCCGTTTTTGCGGACCGCAAAATACATACGGTCATGTGAACAAGCCCTAAATATGACTGATAACAGTGCTGTGCTAATGTAATTACTGCTAGCAGCGATCAAAATCTGCAAAGTAGCCAACAACTTAGGTCAAACTAGAAAAACAATCATAAATGATAAGAATTATGTAATATACTGTATATTCATAGGTCATACATTGATATATCCCATCAGCACAGTGTGAATGTAATATAATATTTACAGTCATAGTAACCTTTACAAGCCCATCCAGACTCTACTTTTGGATGCATCTACTTTTATTGTGGACACTAGTCAAAAGTCTCCAAATTTTGGTTGGCAATCCTGGTGCTTTTTTTAAGTTATTACACTGTCATTAAGTGGCATACTTCTAATAATAATGAAATAACACTGCTAATTCTGCCCCAGTCTATAAAGCAAAGCTGACATGTGAGCAACAAGAAATTGGTTACCCTGTTCTGACTGCTCTAGTGCCCTGTGTGGAAACTGGAATACGTCAAGCTATTCTTTTACATTTAAAAAATATTTAGCATAAAAAAAAAACAGTGTTCTGGTCATACTTTCACAGGGAATAACTGACTATTGCTTTTTGTTCTTATTTTACACCATCCATCTGCTGAAAAGGTAACATGGGGTCCACACTGTGCATTTATGTAATGAAAGACAAGTATTAAAGCACAGGAGAGCAATCAAATAATCATGAAAAGATACCGTAATTCGCTGTTTTCATGTATAGCCTAATAAATTATGTTGTACATAAGCTGAAGATTTCTTGCCATCTGGCCAAAGTCCATACTTACTGATCAATGCAGCTTCAGCCAATTTGGCTAAAATTGCACATGGTTATTTTATAATGTGTAAGTTAAATGTGCTGTATATATTTATCTTACTTGTGATAAGGAGATAGTTTATACTATTAATGTTAATAGAAAGATATACTGTATACTATAACTATATGCTATAAAGGGCAGTACGGTACAAGATCATTGGTATGGTGACACCATTGCTTTCCTTGATATGAATTTTCACAAATGGCCACAAGTATCCCTTTCTAAGGTCTCATGCAAACAACTGTATTTTGGTCCGTGTTCGATCCGCATTTTTTGCAGATCGCACATACGGTAGACCCATTTCATTTCTATATCACCTGTGTGTTGTCCGCATCCGTATGTCCATCCCGCATATAATAGAAAATGTCCAATTCTTGGCTTTTTGGACAAGAATAGCCATTTCTATAAATGGGACTGAAAAAAATGCGGATTGCACACGGAAGATATCTGTTTTTTACAGATCCGTGGTTTGTGAACCTCTAAATGTATATAGTCATGTGCAGGAGACCTTAGTCATGGAGCAGCCATTTCACTTGGTAGCACAGTGGATCTTGTTTTGCAGGAATTGGAGTTGAAATGTGACCATGAGACATTGTAGTTTACAGTACAAACTGTAGTCATCTGACAGCATGTGTGGTGAAAGGTGGTGCATGGAGCCAAAAGCTCCTTTTCATTTGCCAATCAGTGCTTTAAAAACATCTCAGACCTGGGGCAGCTTGTAGGGCCTGTGAAAAAAAACAACCGCAGAAGTGCAGAATGAAATCAACTATAAATTTGAGGAGAACCTGTAACTGAAAGTGCAGCGCAATCTATAGGCTACAGAGCAGGAGGAGGTGGGCAGATATATACAGTACAGACCAAAAGTTTGGACACACCTTCTCATTCAAAGAGTTTTCTGTATTTTCATGACTATGAAAATTGTAGATTCACATTGAAGGAATCAAAACTATGAATTAACACATGTGGAATTGTAAACTTAACAAAAAGTGTGAAACAACTGAAAATATGTCTTATATTCTAGGTTCTTCAAAGTAGCCACCTTTTGCTTTGATTACTGCTTTGCACACTCTTGGCATTCTCTTGATGAGCTTCAAGAGGTAGTCACCTGATTTGGTATTCCAACAGTCTTAAAGGAGTTCCCAGAGATGCTTAGCACTTGTTGTCCCTTTTGCCTTCACTCTGCGGTCCAGCTCACCCCAAACAATCTCGATTGGGTTCAGGTCTGGTGACTGTGGAGGCCAGGTCATCTGGCGTAGCACCCCATCACTCTCATTCTTGGTAAAATAGCCCTTACACAGCCTGGAGGTGTGTTTGGGGTCATTGTCCTGTTGATAAATAAATGATGGTCCAACTAACAGCAGACCAAAGAACAGATTTCCACTGGTCTAATGTCCATTCCTTTTGTTCTTTAGACCAAACAAGTCTCTTCTGCTTGTTGCCTGTCCTTAGCAGTGGTTTCCTAGCAGCTATTTTACCATGAATGCCTGCTGTACACAGTCTCCTCTTAACAGTTGTTGTAGAGATGTGTCTGCTGCTAGAACTCTGTGTGGCATTGACCTGGTCTCTAATCTGAGCTGCTGTTAACCTGCGATTTCTGAGGCTGGTGACTCGCATGAATTTATCCTCCGCAGCAGAGGTGACTCTTGGTCTTCCTTTCCTGGGGCAGTCCTCATGTGAGCCAGTTTCTTTGTAGCGCTTGATGGTTTTTGTGACTGCACTTGGGGACACTTTCAAAGTTTTCCCAATTTTTTGGACTGACTGACCTTCATTTCTTAAAGTAATGATGGCCACTCGTTCATAATATGAATTCTAACAGTCTATTCAGTAGGACTATCAGCTGTGTATCCACCTGACTTCTGCCCAACACAACTCATGGTCCCAACCCCATTTATAAGGCAAGAAATCCCACTTATTAAACCTGACAGGGCACACCTGTGAAGTGAAAACCATTTCAGGTGACTACCTCTTGAAGCACATCAAGAGAATGCCAAGAGTGTGCAAAGCAGTAATCAAAGCAAAAGGTGGCTACTTTGAAGAACCTAGACTATAAAACATATTTACAGTTGTTTCACACTTTTTTGTTACGTATATAATTCCACGTGTTAATTTTAAGTTTATTTAATTAATTAATTTAATTAGTTAATTTTAAGTTAGTTTTGATGCCTTCAGTGTGAATCTACAATTTTCATAGTCATGAAAATACAGAAAACTCTTTGAATGAGAAGGTGTGTCCAAACTTTTGGTCTGTACTGTAGGTGTGTGGGAAAAAATTCTGTATAAATTGTAACTTATTGATTGGAATCTCTGCACTTTCTATGCTCAGGAGTCCAGTAGGCAGTCCTGCTATGTGAGTGACAGCTATCTGTGTATAAACAGTCATAGAGGGAAGGCTGTCAATCACTGAGTAATAAGACTGTCCACAGGACTGTGAGCGAATCGATTCATATGAATCAACTTGTTCATCAAACCGACTCCTTGAGCGTTGAGGGGCTCGCCCCACTTCTCAAAAGGCTTCCCTCTTACCCATGATTGATGGAACTGGACATCTCTTCTGGCAAGTGCAAAGCTTATGCTGCTGCTACTGGAGCTGCGCAGATACCAAGTGTACATGCCCTGGGTACCCAAGGTTTTTCAGGAATCCAATATTGATGACCTATACTCAGGATAGGTCATCAATATCCTGGTGTCTGTGGCAATAAACTTTCTGAGGAGGCTGCAGCAACCTGCTAGCAGCTGTGCTTGGTATTGCAGCCCAGGCCTATTCTCTTGAATGGGAGTGAGCTGCAAATAGGGGACATGACCAATAAACATGATGCCACTGACCTAGGAAGAGCCTGCTTCCTTTTCAAACAGCTGATTGGCAAGGGTGCCAGGAGTTGGGCCCCCACAGCTCACATATTGATGACTTATCTTGATGATAGGCCATCCATATTGAACTCTCAGAAAACCTGTTTAGCTCCTTAATGACGCAGTATGAGAATACTCATCCTAAACAGCGGGTACTTCCTGCATTATGATGAGCATTCTTGTCCTGCGGTTAACTGGCTCTTTCCTACATGCGCCGTGGATCAGCAGAAAGGGCCAAGCTATGACTAACAGCCAGGCCCCTGCTGAATCCGCCAGCTTCGATGAAAACACAGATGCCAACGGATTGACCCCCTATATGCCACAATCAAAGCAGACTGCAGCATACAGGAGGTTCACGGAGAGAGGGGGCTCCCTCTCAGCCCCCAGGCTGTGTCTCATAGGCAAACTGTCAGCGTAATACACTGACAGTCAATGCAGTACAATGGAACATGTATTGTACTGCATTGAAACAGGGATCAGACCCTGAAATGTTGAAGTCCCATAGTGGGACAAAAATGAAAAAAAAAAAGTTTTTTTAACAATAAAAAAATTAAGGTTTCAAGTAGAAAAAAAACATTTTCCAATAATCTATGAACTATGTACAATCATTTTTTAAAATGTTTAATATTTATATTAGGTATCGCCATATCCGTAACAATTGGCTCTATAAAAATATCACAACATCTATCCTGTCAGACGAATGCTGTAAAAAAAAAAAATATAAAAAAAATAAAAACTGTGCCAAAATATACATTTTTTGGTCACATTGCCTGACAAAAACTGTAATAGCGATAGCAAAAAGTACTATATACCTTAAAATGGTATCAATGAAAACGTCAACACATCCCGCAAAAAACAAACCCTCACACAAGACAATCAGTAGTAAATTTTAAAAATATGGGTCTCAGAAAATGGTAACCGAATATTTATATTATATTTAATAACAGAATATTTTTCCCAAAATGCTTTTTTTGTGTAATATTGAAAAAAAAATAAATAAAAAGTGATATTGGGTATTGCTGCATCTGTAACAACCGGCTGTATCAAAATATCACATGATATACCCCGTCGTAAATGCCGTAAAAAAAAGATAAATAAAAATGGTCAAAACAGCCATTTTTGTCACCTTCCCTTACAAAAAAACGCAATAGCGAGAGATTAAAAAGTACTATGTATCCCAAAATGGTACCAATGAAAACATCAACTCATCCCGCAAAATAACGAGCCTCCACGGACAAAAAATAAAAATATTATGGCTCTCAGAAAATGGTAACATATAAACAGGGTTGTTTTAAAAAAATGCTGTGTAAAAGTGATAAAATGTAAAAAGAAAACTATATAAAATTGGTATCTCTGTAATTATACTGACCAGAAAAATAAACATAACATGTAATTTTTCCTGCATGGTGTTCGCCGCAATAACAAAGAGAGTGACAGAAATACTGGCTTTTGTTTATCCTGTATCCCAAAAAGCTTACTAAAAAATGAACGAATGATAATGGCAAATCATCCCCCCAAAAATAGTCCCTCATACAGAAAATTAAAACAAATAGTATGGTTCTCAGAGAATGGCTGTACTGGTACCCCAGAAGCTGTTCAGTAGCAACATTGTGCTCGTAAATAAATCCATTCAAATCTGTGCTGCAAAAGTCAAAAGGTGGTCTTTCCCTTTTGAACCCTGCAGTGTACCCAAACAGGAGTGTAGGTCCACATTAATGGCATTTCCGTAACCAGTAGAACCTGCCTAACATTTTAATGTGTCTCAGATGGCACACACTGGGCACAACATATTGGGCAGTGAAATGCCATATCTGTGGAAAACCTGTAATTTCACTTTGCAATGTCTGCTGTGCATTAATTTCTGCAAAACATCTGTGGTGTCACAATGCTCACTCCACTCCTCAATAAATACCTTGAGGGGTGTAGTTTCCAATATAGGATCACTTATTGGGGGTTCCATTTTTTATTTCACCCCAGAGCCTCTACAGTTGTCAGTATAAGATGTGTAAATCACCACATTGGGTTTCAAATGCTCATGGTGCTCTTTTACTCCTGAGCCCTGACTCATGAGCCCTGGAGTATGTCCAGGCAGATCATTAGGGCCACATATTTATAAAACCAGGAAGCACCGTATAATAATAAGAGGGCTTACTTTTCACACTAGCACATAATGGGCACAATACATTGGGTACTGAGATAGCATATCTGTATAAAAATTGCAATTTTCACTTTGCACCATCTGCTGTGAATTAATTTTTGCAGAACATCTGTGGGGTCAAAATGTTCACTACATCCCCTTGCTAAATTCTGTGCGGTTTCCAAAATGGGATCACCTCTTGGGGGTTTCTTTTTTTTATTTCACCTCAGAGCCTGTGCAGTTGTCGGCCAGGGCTGTATACCGTAGATCATCAATCTAGGCCTCAAATGCAGTGTGCCCATACAGCACTTTACAACCACATATGGGGTGTTGCCGTATTCAGAATGAAATGGGTAACAAATTGTGGAATCTTTTTTCTCCTGTAATTCCTTAATTGAAAAATCTGGTCCTAAAGTAACATATGGCGCTTCTTCCCTTCTGAGACCTGCTGTGTGCCCAGACAGCAGCCTATGACCACATATGGGGTGTTTCTGTAAACTGCAGAATCAGGGTAATAAATATTCAGGTTTGTTTTGCTGTTAACTCTTGTTGCCTTACAGGAAAAAAAATAGATTGATATGAAAAATCTGCAAAAAAAAAGTGAAATTTAGAAATTTTGTGAAACATATAAATGATTAACAAAGTTTGTAAAATCAGTTTTGTATTGTCGGCTGGACCCACCAATAGTTTAATGTATATGTGGAGCTCCTGACTCTCCCTTGACAGATGATGTTGGAGAGAGAAGTGAAGTTAATATTTTCGTCTGATGATCTCTGATCCTTTTGTTATCCTGGGAGATAACCTGTCTGGCAGTGACTCTTTCTACTCTCCCGACTGAATACACATAGATGCTCTGCCAAATCGAAGGTGTATATGTATGAGGGAGTCAGGAGATATAGCTGTTGGCCAAATGATCGCAGGACTGACGGCCTTTGAATGTGTATGGCAGCCATTAGCCTGTCATTGTTATAGGGAAACTTGCTGTTATTGCTTTGGAGATGCTGCGATCTCTTCAATTATGGGATAGCTGGCACTGCTGGCCATTGCCATTGAGGTACAACATATACCTGTTTCTATAGAAATAATTTTGAGGTATCTACTCTATTATTGCTTTCTAATTAATGAAATGATTTTGGACAGGAGGAAGAGAAAATATTTGAGGAAAAACCCTTTCAAGTTCTGTTTTCCAGCAGATGACTCTAATTTGTTAGTTTGTAACTAGAGATGAGCGAGCACTAAAATGCTCGGGTGCTCGTTATTCGAGTCAAACTTTTCCCGATGCTCGGGTGCTCGTTTCGAATAACGAACCCCATTGAAGTCAATGGGAGACTCGAGCATTTTTGCGGGGGACCAAGGCTCTGCCTAGGGAAGGCTGGGTGAAAACCTGGAAACCTCCGAAAATGATGGAAACACCACGGAAATGGACAGGAAACAGCAGGGGCAGCATGCATGGATGCCTCTGAGGCTGCCTAATCCCACCATTACCCCAAATTCTCAGGCAACAGCCTGGTGGTTACCCTCATGGCAATTGTGCTCACCCAGACCAAGAAAGGCGAGGCAAATACCCTTCACATGTTAGGGAAGCACCAAAATAGGTGCAACGAAGGTCCATCACCGCCTGCAGGTGACACCACTGCTCATGCTGGCACTGCAGCTGACATCAAGTTTAGTATCTGTTCTTATCAGTTGCTGTGGCTGTTGGTGGTAAAGTGGTGAGCATAGCTGCTTCCCAAGCAGTTGACCCCGGTTCCATTCCCGTCTATCGCAGGAGGCAATTAAAAAATCAGTACAATATCTAATACGTCCCCTACCCGGGTAAATTGTTTGGAGAGAGGGCCTGTAGGTGGGGGGGAAGGAGGTTTCGCTGGAATTGCCAAAGGAGTGCCCCTTGGGCTAGCATGTGTGGTGGTGACAACAGCCAGAATGGATTTGGGAAAACTGTTGCTTCAACCCGTATGGTATCGATTCTTCTCAGTTTAATACCGTATACGTCCCCTATCTTGGGACCCTATATTTAATGGATTTTTCAAACACGGAAAACGGAAAAAGAGCTTGCTCTGGCCAGGGGAGTGTCTTTCCCACTGCAGCTAAGGGGACGTGTCCATGCTCTGCCTATCACAGGTCAGGAGGCAAATAAAAGAAGAAAAACAAAAAACATCAGTACAATATCTAATACGTCCCCTATCCGGGTAAATAGTTTGGAGAGAGGGCCTGTAGGTGGGGGGAAGGAGGTTTCGCTGGAAGAGCCAGAGGAGTGCCCCCTGGGCTAGCGTGTGTGGTGGTGACAACAGCCAGAATGGATTTAGAAAAACTGTTGCATCAACCGGTATGGTATCGATTCTTCTCAGTTTAATACCGTATACGTCCCCTATCTTGGGACCTTATAGTTCATGGATTTTTCCACCACGGAAAACGGAAAAAGAGCTTGCTCTGGCCAGGGGAGTATCTTTCCCACTGCAGCTAAGGGGACGTGTCCATGCTCTGCCTATCACAGGTCAGGAGGCAATTAAAAGAAGAAAAACAAAAAAACATCAGTACAATATCTAATACGTCCCCTATCCGGGTAAATAGTTTGGAGAGAGGTCCTGTAGGTGGGGGGAAGGAGGTTTCGCTGGAAGAGCCAGAGGAGTGCCCCCTGGGCTAGCGTGTGTGGTGGTGATAACAGCCGGATGTATTTAGAATGACGACGCAGGACCCCAACTTAAAAATTTAGCATCAACCGGTACAGTCGTAAATTATGAGATTGATCAACTGTGGTATGTATACTACTCAGTTTAAAACCGTATATGGCAGCTATCCGGAAAAATGGTTTGGAGAGAGAGAAAGATAGGACAAAGACGTAAATTGTTTGGAGAGAAGGCCTGTAGGTGGGGGGGGGGCAGGCTGGGGGGAAAGAGGTTGAGCTGGAAGAGCCAGAGGAGTGCCCCCTGGGCTAGCGTGTGTGGTGGTGACAACAGCCGGATGGAGTTAGAATGACGACACAGGACCCCAACTTAAAAATTTAGCATCAACCGGTACAGTCGTAAATTATGAGATTGATCAAGTGTGGCATGACTTTTTAGATGGAGATTGCATGTGGTCACGTACTCCCTCGAACCCCATAGTCACCCCTTCTCTGATGTGCTAGCCCAGAACATTCTCTGCCCCAATTCGCAAGACCTTTTGCTGTTTCCGTGTGCTGACAGTGGGGATTTACCAGTGTTGTCTGAGGAGGTGGTGGACAATGGCGAGACACAGGTGTCGGGGGGTGAGGTAGTTGTATGGGAAGCAAGTTACAGTGGGGACTCCTTGGGGGGGACTTTCTCATGATGGGACAGATTCAACTTGGGTGGATCAGGCACAGGAAAAGATGAATTTTTTGGGGGGTTTATTTAACTTTTATTTAGCAAAAATAACCACAGAGATATTTATTCGTTATCTTCTCTGCGCAGTCTGGCGTTGGGGTTCGTCACTTTGATGGCGAGCTGTGCCGCTCTCTCCACA
Organism: Rhinella marina; assembly: GCA_900303285.1. Lineage (NCBI taxonomy): Eukaryota > Metazoa > Chordata > Amphibia > Anura > Bufonidae > Rhinella > Rhinella marina. The sequence goes on along the minus strand of ONZH01013035.1, from coordinate 185,390 downwards.
ATGGTCTGTTGGTTCTTAGATGGAGACTTTGTCGGCGATTTCAGTACAGAAGGACTTGTTGCTCATGAACAGAACCTCGACCTCCTTGACATTGTGGACAAGGAATTTGCGGGTGGACCAGGAATTTGCGGAACCCTGTGGGCAGCATGTGTTTGGTCTTCTACTTCCTACCGTATCCAATGTTGGGCAATATAGATTCGCAAGTAATATTATTATTCACACCTATCCCAAAAATAAAAATGTATGCAGTTTGCGCAAATAAAACTGGAAACTGGAATTGGAGAGAGGGCCTGTAGGTGGACCTCCGGAAAAATTGTTTGGAGAGAGGGCCTGTAGGTGGACCTCCAGAAAAATTGTTTGGAGAGAGGGCCTGTAGGTGGAACTCCGGAAAAATTGTTTGAATAGAGGGCCTGTAGGTGGACCTCCGGAAAATTTTTTTGGAGAGAGGGCCTCTGGAAAAATTGTTTGGAGAGAGGGCCTGTAGGTGGACCTCCGGAAAAATTGTTTGGAGAGAGGGCCTGTAGGTGGAAATCCGGAAAAATTGTTTGAATAGAGGGCCTGTAGGTGGAACTCCGGAAAAATTGTTTGAAGAGTGGGCCTGTAGGTGGACCTCCGGAAACATTTTTTGGAGAGAGGGCCTGTAGGTGGACCTCTGGAAAAATTGTTTGAATAGAGGGCCTGTAGGGGGCCCTCCTGAAAAATTGTTTGAAGAGAGGGCCTGTAGGTGGACCTCTGGAAAAATTGTTTGAATAGAGGGCCTGTAGGGGGCCCTCCTGAAAAATTGTTTGAAGAGAGGGCCTGTAGGTGGACCTCTGCAAAAATTGTTTGAATAGAGGGCCTGTAGGGGGCCCTCCTGAAAAATTGTGCTAAAAGAGTGCCAGTTGGACCTCTAAAAAATGGCGTTTTTTGGGTCAGCGTTAGGCAAAGACGATATGGAGGAGGAGGAGGAGTAGAGAAGAGGAATCGGATACATAAGTTATTTAAATCTTTCGTTGCTTTCCCCCGGAGGAGATTTGAATTCCGGTGAAATCCAGGCTTTGTTCATTTTAATAAGTGTCAGCCTGTCAGCGCTGTCAGTTGTCAGGCGTGTACGCTTATCGGTGATGACGCCACCAGCTGCACTGAATACCCGCTCTGACAGCACGCTAGCGGCAGGGCAGGCCAGCACCTCCAAGGCGTACAGCGCCAGTTCAGGCCACGTGTCCAGCTTTGAAACCCAGTAGTTGTATGGAGCAGAGTGATCGCTACGGACGTTGGTATGGTCAGCTAGGTACTCCCTCACCATCTTTCTGTACAGCTCCCCCCTACTCTGCCTAGACTGGGGACAGGTGACAGTGTCTTGCTGGGGTGACATAAAACTGGCAAAGGCCTTGGAGAGCGTTCCCCTGCCAGTGCTGGACAAGTTGCCTGCTCGCCTCCTCTCCCTCGCTACTTGGCCCACAGAACCATTCCCTCTGCCGCTAGTGGCGTCAGATGGGAAGAATTGTTTCAGCTTGTGCACCAGGGCCTGTTGATATCTATTCACTCTCATACTCCTTTCCTCTGCAGGGATGAGAGTGGAAAGGTTCTGCTTGTACCGTGGGTCCAGGAGAGTGAACACCCAGTAATCGGTGTTTGAAAAAATTCTTCTAACGCGAGGGTCACGGGATAGGCAGCCTAACATGAAGTCTGCCATGTGCGCCAGAGTCCCAACACGCAAGAATTCCCTCTCCTCACTGGCCTGACTCTCCATTTCCTCCTCCTCCTCCAAGTCCTCCTCTTCAGCCCATACACGCTCAAGAGTTAAGGACTGAGCACTGGTACCCTCTACTGTCTCGCGACATTCTCCTCCTCTTCCTCCTCATCCTCATCCCCCTCCTCCGATACGTGCTGAGAAACAGAATGGAGGGTGCTCTGGCTATCAAGCGACGTATCTTCCTCCACCGTCTCTTGTGACAAGAGCAAAGCATCCGACTTGATGCTGAGCAGTGAGTTTTTCAACAGGCAAAGCAGCGGGATGGTGAGGCTGATAATGGCGGCATCGCCGCTGACCATCTGTGTTGACTCCTCAAAGTTGCTCAACACCTGGCAGATATCAGACATCCACGTCCACTCCTCATTGTAGACTTGAGGAATCTGAGAGACCTGACTACCAGTTCTGGTGGAAGATGACATCTGGCAGTCTACAATCGCTCTGCGCTGCTGGTAAACTCTGGATAACATGTTTAATGTGGAATTCATTCTCATGGGCACGTCGCACAACAGTCGGTGAGCGGGCAGTTGTAGGCGGCGCTGCGCTGCCCTGAGAGTGGCAGCATCTGTGCTCGACTTGCGGAAATGCGCACAGATGCGGCGCACCTTGGTGAGCAAATCAGACAGATTGGGGTATGTCTTGAGGAACCGCTGAACTATTAGATTGAACACGTGGGCCAGGCATGGCACATGTGTCAGTCTGCCGAGTTGCAGAGCCGCCACCAGGTTACGCCCGTTGTCACACACAACCATGCCTGGCTTGAGGTTCAGCGGTGCCAGCCACACATCGGTCTGCGCCGTGATGCCCTGTAACAGCTCTTGGGCGGTGTGCCTTTTGTCACCTAAGCTCAGCAGTTTGAGCACCGCCTGCTGGCGCTTACCCACGGCACTGCTGCTGCGCCTAGAGCTACCGACTGAAGGCGCCGTGCCCACGGATGGTAATTCGGTGGAGGAGGAGGAGGGGTCGGAGGAGGAGGAGGCATAGTACGTCTGAGAGACCGTGACCGAGGTAGGCCCCGCAATCCTCGGTGTGGGCAGTACATGAGCGGCCCCAGGGTCATTCTCGGTCCCAGCCTCCACCAAGTTAACCCAATGTGCCGTCAGTGAGATATAGTGTCCCTGCCCGGCAGCACTTGTCCACGTGTCCGTGGTTAGGTGGACCTTCTCAGAAACAGCGTTGGTCAGGGCACGGATGATGTTCTGTGACACGTGCTGGTGTAGGGCTGGGACGGCACATCGGGAAAAATAGTGGCGGCTGGGGACGGAATACCGAGGGGCAGCCACCGCCATGAGATTTCGAAAGGCCTCGGTCTCTACCAGCCTATAGGGCAGCATCTCCAGGCTAAGCAATTTGGAGATGTGGACGTTGAGGGCTTGGGCATGTGGGTGGGTGGAACTGTATTTCCTCTTGCGCTCCAGCGTCTGCTGTAAAGACAGCTGAACGCTGTGCTGGGACACGTTGGTGGACACTGTGGAGGATCGTGGAGGCGAAGGTGTGGCACGAGCGCCTCCCGCCGGGGTCTTGGGCAGGGGGTTGACTAGCAGAGGCAGCGAGTGACGCAGGGGGTTGACTAGCAGAGGCAGCGAGTGACACAGGGGAAGGAGCAGTGGTGGGACCCGCAGGAGGTGGTGAACGGCCTTGGTTCCATTGAGTAGGGTGTTTAGCACTCATATGCGTGCGCATGCTGGTGGTGGTTAGGCTAGTAGTGGTGGCACCCCTGCTGATCCTGGTGTGGCACAGGTTGCACACCACAGTCCGTCGGTCATCCTCACTTTCTTTAAAGAACCTCCAGACTTGAGAACATCTAGGCCTCGCCACGGGAGCTTCACTACGTGAAACAGTTGCTGCTGATGCACCAGCTCTGGCCCTGCTTCTCCCTCTGGCCACACCACTGCCTCTTACAACCTGTTCTGGTGCAGCACTCTCCTCCGCCTCAGAAGCACTGTCTTCACTCGGCATATCAACCCAGCTTGGGTCAGTCACCTCGTCATCCTCCGATTCCTCAGTCTGCTCCCCCCTTGGAATTCCTCCCCTAACAACAACTTCACCACTGTCTGACAACCGTGTCTCCTCATCGTCCGACACCTCTTTACAAACTTCTTCCACTAACTCAACATTGTCATCATCATCATCATCACCTACAGACTGCGACAGTTGGAAAACTTGGGCATCGGGAGCGAGGTCAGCAGCAACCTGAGAAGTGGTTTGTGACTCTGGGAAGGGTCCAGAAAACAGTTCCTGAGAGTATGCCGGATCGCATTCCAAATTTTCCTGGGAGGGGGCAGACTGGGGGGAAGGAGGTTGAGGTGGAGGAGCCATAGGAGTGCTCCCTTGGGTAACGTGGGTGGACTGCGTGGAAGACTGACTGGTGGACAAATTACTTGAAGCATTGTCCGCAATCCACAAGATCAGCTGTTCGCACTGTTGTGGTTTCAACAGTCCTCTACCACGTGTCCCTGTAAGTTGATACATGAAGCTAGGGAGTGTAGCTCTGCGGCGTTCCACAGCTCCCTCATCAGCAGGTACTGTCTCACCTTGCCCAGGACCACGGCCTCTGCCCCCTGCAGTAATTGAATGCCCACGCCCACGCCCACGCCCTCGTCCTCGACCCTTAGCCCTGGGGTTGAACATTTTTTGTATGTAAGTGTATGATATAAAAAAAAAAAATTAAACGGGCCTGGTGTACTGAAACCCACAAACTTGTTCAGTCTGGTAGAATTAAGTGACGTACAGAAAGTGTCACCTGGACAGTATATACGGATCGGAGCGAGTGTGCTGAACTGTGACACACAGAAAGGTTACACGCAGCTGAGTAAAATGGATTTGTATCACTGAGCTAAAACAACTGAAAAAAAAAAATTTTTTTTAATTTTGTTTTTTTGGGAACGTGACGTGCAGAAACTATCGTAGAACTGACTGACACCCTGTTAACGGTGGCTATTTAGACTGCGACCCAGACAAATGTCGCACAGAGAGTTTTCTGGATCAAGCTGTAGATGATATTGGTAGCAAATGACTTGGTTGTATTGTGTGACGTATACTGTCACCTGGACAGTATATACGGATCGGAGCGAGTGTGCTGAACTGTGACACACAGAAAGGTTACACGCAGCTGAGTAAAATGGATTTGTATCACTGAGCTAAAACAAGTGAAAAAAAAAAATTTTTTTAAATTTTGTTTTTTTGGGAACGTGACGTGCAGAAACTATCGTAGAACTGACTGACACCCTGTTAACGGTGGCTATTTAGACTGCGACCCAGACAAATGTCGCACAGAGAGTTTTCTGGATCAAGCTGTAGATGATATTGGTAGCAAATGACTTGGTTGTATTGTGTGATGTACAGAAAGTGTCACCTGGACAGTATATACGGATCGGAGCGAGTGTGTTGAACTGTGACACACAGAAAGGTTACATGCAGCTGAGTAAAATGGATTTGTATCACTGAGCTAAAACAACTGAAAAACTAAATTTTTTTTAAATTTTGTTTTTTTATATTTTTTTTTTAATTTTGTTTTTTTGGGAACGTGACGTGCAGGAACTATCGGAGACCTAACTCACACCCTGTTAACAGTGGCTATTTAGACTGCGACCCAGACAAATGTCGCACAGAGAGTTTTTGGGATCAAGCTGTAGATGTTATTGGTAGAAAATGACTTGGTTGTATTCTCTGACATACAGAAAGCGTCACCTGGACAGTATATATGGATTGGAGCGAGTGTGCTGAACTGTGACACACAGAAAGGTTACACGCAGCTGAGTAAAATGGATTTGTATCACTGAGCTAAAACAACTGAAAAACTAATTTTTTTTTTAAATTTTGTTTTTTTGGGAACGTGACGTGCAAGAACTATCGTAGAACTGACTGACACCCTGTTAACGGTGGCTATTTAGACTGCGACCCAGACAAATGTCGCACAGAGAGTTTTCTGGATCAAGCTGTAGATGATATTGGTAGCAAATGACTTGGTTGTATTCTGTGATGTACAGAAAGTGTCACCTGGACAGTATATACGGATCGGAGCGAGTGTGCTGAACTGTGACACACAGAAAGGTTACACACAGCTGAGTAAAATGGATTTGTATCACTGAGTTAAAACAACTGAAAAAATAATTTTTTTTTAAATTTTGTTTTTTTATATTTTTTTTTAAATTTTGTTTTTTTGGGAACGTGACGTGCAGGAACTATCGGAGACCTAACTCACACCCTGTTAACGGTGCTTATTTAGAGTGCGACCCAGACAAATGTCGCACAGAGAGTTTTCTGGATCAAGCTGTAGATGATATTGGTAGCAAATGACTTGGTTGTATTCTGTGACGTACAGAAAGTGTCACCTGGACAGTATATACGGATCGGAGCGAGTGTGCTGAACTGTGACACACAGAAAGGTTACACGCAGCTGAGTAAAGTGGATTTGTATCACTGAGCTAAAGCAACTAAAAAACTTATTTTTTTTTAATATTTTGTTTTTTATATTTTTTTTTAAATTTAGTTTTTTTTGGGAACGTGACGTGCAGGAACTATCGTAGAACTGACTGACACCCTGTTAACGGTGGCTATTTAGACTGCGACCCAGACAAATGTCGCACAGAGAGTTTTCTGGATCAAGCTGTAGATGATATTGGTAGCAAATGACTTGGTTGTATTGTGTGATGTACAGAAAGTGTCACCTGGACAGTATATATGGATTGGAGTGAGTGTGCTGAACTGTGACACACAGAATGGTTCCACACTGCTGTGTGCAATGGATTTGTATCACTGAGATAGAACAATAAAAAAAAAACAGGGTTAGATATGGCGATAGCTGCACTACTAGTGCCAGCCAGCCAAGCCAGGAGACAAAAAAAAATTTCTTCTAGCCCTTAGAAGGGCTGTTGGGTTCTTTGTGGGTGATTCCTGCCTAACAGAGAACTAAATGCAGGCCCTAACACTCCCTGAAAGGCAGCAGCTCTATCCCTAACGACATCCAGACGGCATCTGAGCCGAGCACCGCGGCCAGTCACTAGTATATTCCAGGGTCACCTGATCAGGCCAGCCAACCCCTGCTATCGACATGTAAGGGCCCCACGTGATGCTGGGTGTACCGCAGAGTCTCCTGGCTTGTGATTGGCTGTGTTTATAGGCACCAAAAAAGCACGAGGCGGAAGTTGCCATTTCTTCGAGTATGGCGAGATACTCGTCAGAGCAGCGAGCACTTACGAGTAACCTAATACTCGAACGAGCACCGACGCTTGGACGAGTATGCTCGCTCATCTCTATTGGTAACCCCTACTTGTTACTATGGAAAACACATTGCTTTCTCTAAATATATGTACTTGATAGTCATGTTTTTACTGTGCAGAATTGTTTATGTTCTTTGCAATGTGATCTGATAAAACTGATCTTTGAATACTACATCATCCCATGCAGTGAGCAAGGAAGTTTCATTGTCTCCCAGGACAACTATAATAACAATCTCTGGATTTAATATTTGAATGAATTGACAAAGATGTAAAGCATAACATACACAGGAAGGAAAGTTATCTTTAGGTGGACAGTCCCTTTAATTTGCAAAATGTATGCGTAATGATTTTATTTATCCACTTAATATCTGTGACAGATCGCTCCATCAGTTGCCGTCACATTTTCGAAACACTGTGGAATCGACTCTTAAGAATAACATTAACAATGCGATGTTATCAGATTAGAGATGAAATAACATCACTTGATACATATTGGCCCGAGAATCGGTTCCTGTTCTTTCCAAACATATAGCTGTATAGCCATAATAATCAATATGGAACTCAGATGTTTTATAGATGTGTTGGATCGCTTCATTATCAAAGTCTGAAATGATTTACAAGGTCAGTTAAGGATAAACTGATGGGGTAATAAGGAAATTATTCTCTTTAATTGGTACATTTACCTCTATACAAAGATCTGATATTGACAGATGTCTGTTTCCCATGACTGGGGCTGCCATCTACATTAAGGAACAATCACACTATACAGTCTCCAGTTTTTTTGCTGCTATATGTTCAAGAGGGGCCTGGATGTACTTCTGGAGGGTTACAATATTACAGGTTATAATTACTAGAGAGGGGTCGTTGATCCAGGGAGTTATTCTGATTGCCTGATTGGAGTCAGGAAGGATTTTTTTCCCCTAAAGTGGGGAAAATTGGCTTCTACCTCACAGGGGTTTTTTGCCTTCCTCTGGATCAACTTGTAGGATAAAAGGCCGAACTGGATGGACAGATGTCTTTTTTCGGCCTTATAAACTATGTTACTATGTTACTATGTAAAGTATTAGACCCCTGGTGTCTCATGTAACTTTATAGTTTCCTTTTTGCTTTACAATTCGTAATGCAAAATACTGACCACAACACTGTCATATGAAAGAGGCCTTAGGAATAAACAATATAGGAAATGGCAAAATTGGACATTTGCCAAAAAAGGCCAATAAAGTATATCACCAGTGAAATATATATTGGAGCCTATACCTGAAGAGCAAGCAAGGACTAAATTTTTTTATTGTAATTAACAGTCAAGACTTTTTACTAAGACCATCCAGGGTGCATTACAGTGTGTCAAACCTTTAGGACACATTTGAGGGAATTTATCATACCTTGTAACAAACTGGAAGCATCCTCTGTCAGTCTGCACACCTAGACCGAAATCTACGGCAGCTCAGAGCAGCTCAGAGCTGCCGAAGATTTCAGTCTTTCTTTATGGCAGGAAACTGTCAGAAAAGAAGAAAAACTTTCTTGGCCCACTGGCCCTGCCCTATTTTAGAAAATAGGTGAGGGTGTCATAGAAATTACAGTTTGAAGAAATGAAGATTTGTGACAGTTTCACACCAGAAAATGGGCATAGAGTGAGTGATAGATTCTTCCTATTGGCTGTTATGTGGCTGTATATGAATTCTGGCATAATTTATGCCTTATCTACCAAGTGGTGAGATTTCGCAGGAAGGAAAAATTGTTTCACATGGATGGGTGTGTGCTAAATTCTGGTAAAAATTATTTTGCAAAGTAAGCCAATTAATAAGTAGTATAAAGTTAGACCAAAATTCAACCTAAACCTGTAACTATTTCTGCTCCAGAAGCTAGACAAAGAAGTTGTAGAGTGTGTAGCATGTGACAAACTCACCTGTTTTGGCTCATGACAATGAAACAGCAATGCAGGAGGGAGTTGAGAGCCAATGAGTGAGATTTGTAATCTATGTGAATGCTAGTTATTGAACTTTCAACCGGGTTTGTCTGCTCGCCAATTTGCTCTGTATACTTTGTAAGTTTTCTTGTGTTTTGACACTGCAAATTTACCTGACTAGTCTATACTTCTTCTTCATTAGTATTTGCTAATGTGTACCACCTTGAGCCTTTGCCCTGACTACTCTCCTGTCTTTTGCTATTGTCCTCTTTGTCACTCTTGGTTTTGACCCTGCTTGTCTCTATTATAGATTCTGGTTACTGTTTTGGCTTTGACGTTCTTTCCCCTCTAGTTGTGACCTTGTTAACCCCACCTGATAGCGGCTGACCGGTAAACGTAAAATTCCATTCCACACACATGGACCACTCAGGGCTAACTACTTAGGTTCCCGGGTGGGATCGCCCCTATTGAGTCAGATATTATGTTGTAAGCAGGGCCCCTTTACTGACAAGGTTGTTGCAGGGCAAGTTCACCAGATCCTGCTGAACTGGGTAGGTATTGTCAGGTCTGGCAGTGGATGTGCATTTGCTGGACAGGTCATAGTATTTGGACAATTCTATCATAGAACCACTGTGATAAATCTGGCACATCTCCAGAGATGGCCTATCTTAGACAGGAGTAGACGCTTAGCCTTTGAGTCCCTCAGAGGACAAAGCAATTTCCTGACATCCAGCAATGGGACTGTTTTCATATTTTACATGTTCAATGCATAAAGATTACTTATTGTCTATTTATTGTCCGCTTATGTAGCCTCAACACATTTCAGGACTATCATCTCTCACTTCAGTTCATGTCCCTAATGGGGCTCACAGTCTAAATTCCCCATTTCTAAAATACACATATTAGGATCAATTTCACAGAAACACAATTAACCTGTTGTATTTTTTAAAGGGAATCTGTTACCACAATTCTGGACAGTTAACTGCATACATGGAGTAGTACTGCATGTAAGTAGTCCAGATCACTATTTTAGTTTCCTACTGCCCCCTGTTCCCCTGCTGTAACCATTCAAAGCTGCACTGAAATACATTGTCAGGACTGCTGTGCTAACATAATGGGGAGGACTTGTGTGCATGCACAGCAGTCCTGACAATATATTCCAAATCAGCTCTCAGCGAGGCAATGGGAGGAGGAGGAAAATTAAAAATAGTGATCTGGACTACTTACATGCAGTACTACTCCATGTAGTGCTGCACTACTCCTTATGTGCAGCACTACTCATGTATTACTGCAGTTAGGCTAGTTTCACATCTCCATTTACTTGATCCGGCATGCGCCAGTTTTTGTCCAGCCGAAACTCGGAACTCATGATGGAAACCTGCCAGATCCTCGCCGGATCCCATTATAGTCAATGGGGTCAATGGGGTATATTGGAGCCTATACCTGAAGAGCAAGCAAGGACTAAATTTTTTTATTGTAATTAACAGTCAAGACTTTTTACTAAGACCATCCAGGGTGCATTACAGTGTGTCAAACCTTTAGGACACATTTGAGGGAATTTATCATACCTTGTAACAAACTGGAAGCATCCTCCGTCAGTCTGCACACCTAGACCGAAATCTACGGCAGCTCAGAGCAGCTCAGAGCTGGTGAATGTCAGTATTCTGCAGTATACTGCCAAAACAGCCTGGTGAAATTAGCCTTAATAGTCCAAAATCGTGCTGACAGATTGCATTTAAATGTAGGCAGAAACTGGAGTAGCCAGCAAACACCTACACAAACACATGGAGAACATACAAACTTCATGTAAAAATCGGGACCCCAATGCTGCAAGGCAGACCTAACTACAAAGTTACCATGCTGCCATGAAATCAAAACAAAAAGAGAATAATGTAACTGCATATAACTATAACTCTGAATACAATAGACTTTCCAAAGATGTAGAGCAGCTATCAAAATAACTTATGTAAAGCAGAAAACTGCAAAAATTCTATATGATAGATTTTAAAATGAAGAAACTTTACCCTCAAGATGTTACAGATAGCAGTCGCAATATAGAATAAATAAAGTAGTAGTGATATATTGGTGGAGAGGCATCTTGGTGATTGAACGTCTGCTAATTTTATTTCTAGTTGTAGAACAGATCATCTGTTCATCAGTTTTTAAACTTCATGAATTGCGAGGGCATCATAAAAGGGTCTGCTGATGGTGTTTTATTTAATTGTTAGACCCGTAAAACTCTTATTAAGGCGGAAGACAGACAGCCAACTGTTTGTGGGTGGCATAAGATGAAATACCAGCTCAGAGAAGAGAACAATTTGAGGAATGTTTATCAGACACCCTGGAATGACAGTTATACAAATACACCATACTTTCAAATTATTGTATGAGGGACACTTCAAAAATGATGTTCTTGCACTGTTTATTTTTCACTTAGTAAAAAGTGATGGAATGTCAAAGAGGATAATAAAACACTTCAAAATCTGAAAAATCATAGTCATATAATTATAATAAATATACATATATATAAATATAAAGGATTGGGATGGGGTTTGTACCTGGAAGGATGAAAGGGCATTTTTTTAAAGGGTTTGTTTGAACATTAAAAACACAAGGCAGAAGACTACAAGTAGTTTATAGGCTTTATTTCCATCTCAGACATTCATGTTTGAGATCTGAATACTTGTGGCATGCAGTGGCCAGAGGTAGTTCACTTATTTCTGAGTTACTAAGACAGAGTAGCAGAGCCTGCTAAGCTGTAAGCTGTTTCTGTAACCTCGCATAAAATGGGTATTCCAATATCACCCGTGAAAGGCTAAGATGAAAACAAACGGTAAGAAAGGTTATGGAAAAGTGTCTTCATTTCTAATTTTATGCATGTTTATATTAATGTGCCTTTTTTGATGTGTTGAGTCTGTTTATTTTGTGTAGCGGTGATGAAGTTCTAAAGGGACAGTTTAACCAGCCACCATTAAAATGGGAAGTCCTATGACACCATGTTGGTAAGGAAGGTAGGAGCGCTGCTTTGGCTTGACAAGATGGACATGTCTGTGTGTGCTGAGGAGGCCTACCTGAGAGGAGTCTGGGGAGCGCTGAGCCCTATTCCGGCCAAGGCAGTTCAAGCATGCCACAGTAAGTTAGTGTGCAGCCTGGGTGTGTGTGGTACCTAGTTTGCTGATGAGAGACCAACAGAGACACGTCAGCCACAGAGACCAGGGGGAAAGTATGCAAGCTGCAGCAGTGAAGTTGCTGCAATAATTTCCTGTTTTATCATCTGATTGTACTAAACTCCATCACTTCCTTTATGCACAAGGAAAGTTGTACCCAACATAGCTGTTCCGCCAGTAATGCACTGCTTAAAGTATCGCTTCACTGGATTGATCTGTGCCTATTGCTGCCCTTTGTGAAACCTAAGGGCCCTTTACATGGGTCGAGAATCACACATATCATTGCTAATGAGCGTTCATAGAAACGCTCGTTAGCAATGATCTGGCGTTGTAAACACTTGTTTATCGGGTAATTGGATTGTTTGTGCAACCACAAAAATCCTCATTTCCCAACAGCAGATTGTACTGTGTAAACACAATCTGCTGCCGGAAAACAACAAGTCAGTATAGGGAAGAGCGATGGCATTAGCGATCACTCCTACCTATCTCTAGAGGAGATCGCTGCATGTAAATGCATCAGTGACCAGCAGATTGTCAAGAAGGAACGCTTCCTTCCCGATTATCTGCTGTAATATCGTCGCATGTAAAGGGACCTCTACCTGGTCCCAGCACTATACAGTTGTCCCTCAAAATACAATAGCTTCAGGATTCAATCTTTTCAACATACAATAATCTTTCCTCGGACATTGTAAGTTGAAACTAGACTCAACATACAATGCCTTTAGACTCAGATCCAACCAATCAACATGACCATTTCTCTGGTAGAACACCTGTACTGGTTGCCTACAGCTGTTCTTAAGTTTACAATGTGGTACCACATTTCCTGTACTACCCTCTGTTTGTGCCAGGATGAGCACAAAGTGAGACACCAAATGAGGGCGGCTCAGTTTTTTTGGTACACAGTGTGCTATACAGGACCCTTAAAATTTTCATCATGGAAAGTGATTTCCAACTTTCAACTTATATCTTTGACCATGATATTTTTCTTAAATATTAATTTTTGTCTTATTTTGTGATGACATTTTGGAGCTTTGGAACCAATTACTAGTTTCCATAGAGTTATGGACTCAATCTACAATATTTTCAAGCTACAATCGTCAGCCCAGAACCAATTATAGTAACATGTAACATGAGGGACCACTGTACTCACCTGCACACCAGCCACAAGTTTTCCTGGTCCCCCACTGGCTCTTACTTCTGAACTGAGATACCATCACATGTCTGAATGCACAGTCCATCTCCGAGTGCAGCAGGGATGCCAGATGGTATGTGATGTCATTGGGCTGATGATGGACAGGGGGAAACCATGACATCTTAAAAGGGCACCTATCATGTCAGAGTTTTTAACACACAGGCCATTATATAAGGTTACAGTAATCTGAAATTTCCAGGTTCTGTGTTTCAGGTAAGTAGTCAGATTTAGTGTGTATCAGGAGATGAAGCCATCATGAGGTCTTCTGATATTTTAATTTTAATAGGACATTAATAGAGAGAATATTTCAAACTTGGAAGACAACTGCACTGCTGATGTAAAGGTCCAGACTAAAGGGGGTATTCATTTTAGATCTTTATGATACCATACACTACACATCATGGCAGCAATCCACTATAATGGATGCTGACCACTTTGAAGGGAAGCAGCAGCTGATTCTTTATCTCTTTGAGTGTAAAATTTGCAGTGTGCTGGCAGCCCACTGCATAAGGGGTTAATGTAATATCGGTTTTACACTATGGATCTCAGGGTATGTGTTAGGGGAGTACGTAGTTAACTGGCCTGTCATCCCCTTGGTTACAATCGCTAGGTGTAGGCTGGCACCATCCCTTCCTCTAGTGAGAGACAGTTTAGTCTGGTGTTGGCTGTGTGTGTAGCCAGAAATCTACTGGGAAAAGTGTCTAACTCTGAGAGAGCTACTGAGCCTAACATAAGGATTAGTGGCCATACAAGGCCATGCAGAGTACCTATCAAAGAAGTTAAATGCCTATTCTGTGGCTATAGATTTCCTTGCTATATTAAATACACCAAGTGACTCCCTTTTGGAAGACTGCACCCTGCCAAGTTTCCTAGCCAGATTATCCATCAGAGTGATAGAGAGAGACTAAGGGGGGACTAACATACTGCCTACCCTTCCCCACACATAGCTTTTGAGGAAATTGTCTAAACTACCTGTAAGGACTGTGCTTATATTACAAAGTGCCTATGTGAACAACCCAATTGCCTCAATAAAGCACAGTGAACTGTTTGCACTAAACCCGGCCTCAGTATTAAGTGCCTCAACACATGCACCACTAAAATATTGCATTGTCTCCTACCATTTGATGCTGCCTTGCACCTCAAAATTTACTTACACTAATGTAAGGGAAGGGAAGAAAAGGTGCGCCCTTCCCATCACTACATGATCCCAGGGAGGGCTACAGAGATGACTGCCACTATGAGTAACTACTAAGATCATCATTGATATCAACACTCCCATCCGCTACAACACCCCCTTCCGGGGCTTGTTGCACATTGTTGTACCTGTTCATAATCCCTATAAATGTGAGCATAAAGGCTTATGAGCATACCTTATCCTACTCTGATATAAGGGTTTTTTCACAATAGAGGGCTGTTCCTTTTTCTCCTCTTATTTCAACAAAAAATTGAGCTAATCTGGCATTGATGAAGCACTATAGGGTGTGCCAGTTTTCTATAAGGACCCCAATGGCTCTTTTATTACATAATACAGCATGATTTCTATTAATATCAAGTAGTTGATCTGGAGGCCCAGGGAGATATTTTACTAGAGGGTGAAGAAAGCTTCAGGTTATGCCTGTGAAGGTATGTTGATTGTCATAGAGGGAGGTCTATCCTGGTTTTCAAACAGATGAATTTAGGAGATCTAATTTAAACATTGGTCCATAGTTATAAGATCACAAAATACTCACCAAAATGGTGTAGGTTCAATAAAATTACGTTTAGCCATAGTCATGTGATGGTAACCAATGTTAAGCAGCATTTCATAGCAGTCATTTAGGATTGACATTGGACAAAGCCTGTATTGTAAAAAATTTTATTACTAGGGTGTACATCTAACTCTCTGGTCCTGGATTTCAACCACATTTTCATTTGCTCTCTTCACGAAAGCCTCCTTGATTACTAACCTCCTTGTTCAGGTTGTCTCATTTCATTTCAGGAATAGTCTTTTTCTGTAGTATATCATGACAGTCCTTCGAGAGTATAGAAAAGACTCTTACAAGCTGAAATTAATTTAATTGAGGATATCTCTCCATAGTGATGGTTGCTCCCAGATGTGAATATAAAGGGAACAGATGGGGATGACAACATCATGAGAGAGGTGTAACTATGATTGTGCTCATAGAAGATTAAAAATAGTTTCTATAACATCAAGAAGTAAATTAGATCAATGAGATCCCTTAGATCTATGAGATAATGATATATTGACCATACATAATCTGAATTGCGCTATATTTGGGCAAATGTGCCGATGACTACTGATAAAGTCAATATTGCCCACGATCCCCATGATTAGATAATTGGCGACACAGTTGGTTCACATGTTAGCATTAATTCACGATTCTTCTAGGCATACCAGTAATGTAAAAAGTTTAGATTTGGTTGATAGCAACTATCAAGGAGATGTTTGCCAGTATTTTATTCTCAATCTACATAAAAAGTTGAGTAACTTTTTGAACATACTACTAAAATACTAGCAAACATCTCCTTGATAGTTGCTATCAATCAAATCTAAACTTTTTACATTACTGGTATCAAATTTGCTAGTATTTGTTTTATTGACCTTGTAGTGAGTAAGGGCTGTATTACGTATAATCAACAGTCGGTGCTCGTTTGCATTGGACTGGTACACTGGCCATGCAAACTGTAGGGTGAGGAGTGACTGCTACCGCATGTGATAGGCAGCAAGACTAGGCAGCCCAATAAGTGTTCATATGAACGTTTGTTCCTGATAATTTGTTGGAAAATCAGGGGGTGTAATAAGGGCTTTATAGAATGTATTGAAATCCAGAGCTACATGCAGAGATCTGCAGGGTCTCGAAGGACTGTCATGATATACTACAGAAAAAGACTCATTGGAAACAGTCAGTAACTTTAACAACCATCTCAAGCAGTGATTGCAAACAAAGTAGCTGAGCTACTGTTATGCAGCCCGGAAGTTAATATCAGATGGCTGTGCAATGTCTAGCTGTACAATGTCTGGCTGAACAATGTCTTTCCAGAATTTATAGAGATAGTACTTCCAGCAAAAACCTGTGAAGTGCCCACCACAGTCCCAAACACGTACTTATGCAGCCCCCAGCAATCAAAGAAGCATCCTGGATTTTGGCCAGGTGATCGGACCTACTGTCTGGAATCTGAAAGGGCCTGCAAAAAAACACCTATGTATCCTCCAACCAGCAGGGACCAGGTATGTAAGACTCTGGGGCAGGAATAAGAGCCTTCACGCTGCTTGGAGTATCACACACACAGTAGTGAGGAATGTTGGAGGACTTTAGCTCTGAAATCTTCAGAATTGTTAATGTAGCTCTGGACTGTAATACAAGCTGTAACTCAAAATCACCACAAGATAAGTAATATACAAAACTGCTTGACTTTTGATGTAGATGTATCTGCCTTTTAAATTTGAAGTAAGTGGCACGAAACTTAATGAATTATAGAATTGATCAGAATAGTGACTGATCACATTCTGTGTTACTCAACAATCCCACTTTCTCCTAATGTAGCATTAGGTCGAGATGCTTTTCGTTCTATGGTCTATCCAATTGTCTGTTCTCCAATTAACCTTACACAATTTCCTATCACCAGGTGGACACTACTTTCCATTACATCGCTTACTTCCTGAGTAACAGATTTTTAGTACCCTCCCAAAAGTAGAAAAATAAATTAAGATATCCAAGGATTTAGTCCTAGTCCAAATATCTAGATCAAACTGAATTAATTAATTTTGAAAGGAAACTGAGAATCAGTCGTGGATGTTGCAGAGAATAAATAGTAACATAGTAACATAGTTTATAAGGCTGAAAAAAGACATCTGTCCATCCAGTTCAGCCTGTTATCCTACAAGTTGATCCAGAGGAAGGCAAAAAACCCCTGTGAGGTAGAAGCCAATTTTCCCCACTTTAGTTTCAAATTGTATTTATTGGGTTGATTGCAAGAAACAAGAAGAAATGCATACGAAGAGTATACAAATATAGACTAGATATGTAAAACATTTTACAATTTGCAATGTAATGATGAACATATTAAGAAAATAATGTCAAACAATAAAATTGAACAATCCTTGCATAGTGTGGACTCATTTTTGAATACGAACTGTTTCAAACAATCCGGATCCAGTAAAGAAGGCGTGGCCTTCTGGACCCCCTCGGTCAGGAAGGGGAATGGAGGGGACAAGGGTATGTGGAGGGCCTCCTAGTGCCTAAGGCTTCACTTCAGAGGGATAGAAAGTATTGCAGGTTAGGGGATTGAGAAAAGTTCAACCAAGGGTTCCATATCTGATAATAACGCTCCCTCGTATCTGTTAATGTAGCATTTAATTTTTCGTATAAGGCTATTTGATTCACTCTATGAATGACTGTCGCAATCGAAAGTGATGGAGTTCGCCACCGAGACGCCACATGAATCCTGGCAGACATCAATATGTATTGAAGCAGTTTATAAGTGGTATTATTGAATGCAGGTGGTTTAAGGCCTAGAAGATATACCGGGGCTGATAAGGGGAGATCCTTACCAAATACCTCAAATAGCCCTCTTTTCATGTTGGTCCAAAACCGACGTATGACAGGACAGGTCCACCATATATGAAGAGTGGTTCCTGAATCCTGACAACCTCTGAAACATAAGGGAGAGACATTGGGGTATATAAGATGTAGCCATGTTTCCATAAGGGTATCCTGCCAGCTTCCTTTACTGATTGTCGTACAACATTCGGACCATTGTTCTGATGTGAGGGTCTCCCCTAAATCCACCTCCCAGCCATGCATGAAAGCCAGTTTAGTGTCAGAAGGTGGCGAATTCAGGGTGGCATAAATAGTGGAGAGGATACCTTTCTCCAGGGCTCTATATTTGCAAAGCCGTTCAAACGTAGTGAATTCTATCATGCTGTGTGTCGGTATTAGAGAGGTTAAAAAGTGAAAGACCTGAGAAACCCTGAAGTATTCAGAAGACGGAGGCGCAAAGGTAGAGATAAAGTATGCTCTGGACATAAGCTTAGTGCGGAGTATAAAGTCACCCACATAACGAAGTCTATTATGCTTCCACCAGAGAAAAGCAGTCAATGGTAAGCCTGGGGGAAATAGGTGGTTGCCAAATAGAGGAAGCATAGGGGAGACGTGGCTTTGTAATTTGTATTTAAACCGGACTTTCCTCCAAAGTTGTAACATAAGGTAGGGGATTTTGGCAGCTGGATTAATCGATCTCAGAGGGATATCGGGTGACCATATTAACGCTAAAGGGGATATTGGTTGTAATAAATCGGACTCCAGAGCAACCCATTGCGGTGGAGTAGAAAAGGCATGAAAAGCCACTAATTGCGTCAGTCGAGCCGCCAAATAATACTTATAGAGATGAGGGACTGAAAGCCCACCCACCCTTTTGTGCAAGTGCATTATACGTCTAGCAATGCGTGGCCTCTTATACGCCCATATGAAGCTAAAAATCTCAGTCTGTAGGGATTTCAAAGCTGATCCCGTGACCGGTGTGGGAAGCCAGCGAAATAAGTATAGTATCCGTGGTAAGGTTACCATTTTTACAGTATGCACTCGTCCTATCCACGAGAGGGCAGGGGTATTCCAATTTACTAAATCCTGACGAAGTTTTGGTATAAGATGGGCATAATTCCATTTGAAGGTCGAATCAAGGGTTTTTGGTAGATTAATCCCTAAATAAGGGAGGTAATTATCTCTACTTTTAAAGCCAAAGTTGATCGAGATCAGCTCTCTAATATTCAAAGGTGTGTTGCAATGCAGGATCTCTGACTTATTGGCATTGATCCGAAGGCCAGAATAACCACTAAATGTGTCCAAACATTTCATTAAGTTGGGTAACGTGGTTAGAGGCTTGGTTATAGTAAGAAGCATATCATCAGCGAAGAGACTAGCTTTGTACTCTCGGGGACCAATTGTAACTCCCGCTATGTTTGGATCAGTGTGGATCATAATGGCCAACGGCTCAATAGCCAAAGCAAAGAGGGCAGGAGAGAGGGGACACCCTTGACGTGTTCCTCTGTAAATATGGATGGAACTAGGATCATCAGCCGGTAATTTAAGAAAGGCAGTTGGAGTGGTATATAGCGTTTGTATGGAGCGTAGAAAGGGACCCGATATGCCCATGGCGGACATAAGAGGTAAGACCAGGAAAGGCTATCAAAAGCCTTTTCAATGTCCAAGGCTAAAATAGAGAAGGGGTGAGTGTTCGTATTAGCCCATTGGACGATATTACAGATTTTCCTAACGTTATCTGGTGCTTGTTTACCAGGAATAAATCCCACCTGGAGTTGAGAGTTGAGACGTTTGGCCAAGATGGAGGTGAAAATTTTAAGGTCCACGTTAAGTAGGGATATAGGGCGATAATTTGGAGGGTATAAAGGGTCTTTATCAGGTTTTGGAATCACCGTTATAAGTGCATCCAGCATTTCAGACGGTAGCTGACCTCCATGTAGGACATGATTACATAGGCTTTTTAGGTGGGGTGTCAGGATATCTTTAAACTTTTTAAAGTAAAGCGCCGAAAACCCATCTGGGCCTGGGGATTTGCCAAGTTTAAGGGATGCTATCGTCATGTCTATTTCCTCTTCTGTGACGTCAATGTTTATAGATTCTCTAGCAGATGAGGAGAGGGTCGGTATCGGTAGCGTTGCAAGAAATGTGGAAATACCTGCCGTAGGAGGATCTGTGGGCTGGAAATATAATTTTTGGTAAAACCCTTGGAATTGTTGGTATATTATGGTTGGATTGGATGTAATCTGTCCCCTAGCGTCCTTTATCTGGTAAATGGTGTTAATACGTTGACGGGCTCTCAGCTTAGCTGCCAACATCCTGTCCGGTTTATTAGCTAGTTTATAAAATCTAGCTTGGGTCCATCTTAGTGCTTTTTCGGTGCGATGTAACAAAGTGGCATCCAATTGTAGCTTGGTGTCCTTAATGGCCTTAATGAGATATATGGACGGTTGTCTCTGATTAGCTAATTCCAAGCGCATCAGTTTAGATTCTAGATCAGATTGAGCTTTTCAAACGCTCCTTCTTCAGCCTAGACGCCTCCGCTATAATGATTCCCCTAACTACAGTTTTATGTGCAGCCCAGTTGATCGCAGGGGTAGTGTCAGATAGATTATTGATAGCAAAGTAGTCTCCAAGAGCTATAGATATGCTCTCTACTATAGAGGTATCTGTGAGAAGGGATTTGTTCAATCTCTAGGTATAAGGACATCTGGAGGGGGAATCTAAATTAAATTCGGCTAGTACCAGGTCATGGTCAGACCAGGTACAAGGAACATGTCTTGCATATAAAAGGCGTTGGAGAAGCCTAGTGGAAGCCAGGATCCAATCTATCCTAGTATAGTGGCCATGTGCAGGGGAAAAGTAAGTATACCCACGTTGAGGTCCGTTATGCTCCCTCCAACAGTCGGCTACATCCAATCCCTGCATAATGCGCCGTATCAGGTTTTTGGACTTGGAGGACAATTTGTCTGCCACAGGAGAAGACCTGTCCAACTGCGCATTAAACGTCATATTAAAATCCCCGCACCAAACAAGTGATGAGGGATAGTACTGTTCTAGTAATTTTCCCAAGGTGCGGAAAAAAGAGGCAGGCTGACTATTAGGGGCATAAGAGTTAACCACACATAGGAGTGTGTTGTATAAAAATCCTACCACTATTACATACTGTACCTCAGGATCTACTATAGTGGTCTCAATTTGGAAAGGTAAAGTGTTTTTAATAAAGATGGCCACTCCTCTGTTTTGGAGGGGTATGGAGCGTGCGCCAACATAGTATATCGATTATGAAAATATCTGGGGCAGGATGCTGGAGTAAAATGCGTTT
Organism: Rhinella marina; assembly: GCA_900303285.1. Taxonomy (NCBI): domain Eukaryota; kingdom Metazoa; phylum Chordata; class Amphibia; order Anura; family Bufonidae; genus Rhinella; species Rhinella marina. Next base: position 164,308 of record ONZH01013035.1, on the reverse strand, counting down.
CCTGAAGGCAAATGATATCCGGTTTGAGCCTGTCATATTGAAGGAAAGCTTTACGTCTCTTTTGTGGGGAATTAAACCCCCTCACATTATGGGACATGACCTTACACATGATTCAACTATAAAGTGGTGCTTAGATTCCGAGAAGAAGTGGTATGTCCAGAGCATACGAAGAGGAAGGGGGAAAAATTGCAAGAAGGAGGGTAGACCGGGGGAGTCCATCGGCGACCCCACCAATATAAGACAATAAGGGGAGCCCATCTAGAGCCACACAAGGGCAGTATAGTAAAGTACTCAGTAATTTGGAAACATAAACTCAATAGGATGAGCAAAATAACAGTAACAATCAGGGGCCACTTGTCGAGCCAAACGTGTCGACAACGTGTCCTGAAACGCATATAGCGTGGAGAGAGCATGGAGCCCATGCTCCGCGGCATTCAGTTCAAAAAACGGTTAATAAAATGAAGGAGGCATAAGGAGAAAACAGGACAAAATGAGGAGGAGAAGTGGGGAAAATAAAGGTGAGAGTAAAGGATAGAAGGGGGGAAGGGGACATAGGGGAAGGGAAAAGGAACAAAGAGAGAAAGAGAAGGGCAGATAAACAAGGCCCATCCACCCACCAGAGGAGGTAAGGTGGACGGAGGAGCCTCCCCCTAACAGGGTTAAAAGAACAAATCAGGGGAGGGATACCAGCCACATCGTGGCAGGCCCCTCCACTCGAAAAGATTCCAGCGTCCACCCCCGGTTAACAATCAACTTGTCAACTGTTAGAAAATAACACAGCGCAGAGAGTCCCCAGGAGTGTGTACATGGAGGAGATAAAAAAAGATCCTAACAATGAGGACAGGCCCTGCAAGCAGGAGTTACAGAAGATTCATCCTGTCCCTGGACAGCAACGACAGACCGGGTGGGAAAAGACCACCAATCACGATCGTCAGTCACCATCCAGGGCCAGGAGGAATAATAACAAAAATCTGTAGAAGTAGTCACGGTCAAAACCAAAACGTGCATAAACATCAAGTTTTGACATAATACAATGGACATATAAGAAAACGAAGCTATTGAGTGGCCCAATGCAAGCAACATAACCTGGAGTATCTTATGGTCAAAATGTGATCATACATAAGATGTTCAACGGGTATTCCAGGTCAGATGACTACTCCAGCAGCGGGACACCCAAAAGATGGGGAAGTAGCTGAGTATATTGTTATTGAAAGTTGTGGGTAACGTCCCTCCCCCACAAACAATGACAGCAGGCCAGGCACCAAAAATGCACCTATCGCGACCCCAGTCACAGTCTGCGGAAGGAAAGGGCGAGACCCCCAACCAAAAGTCAACAGAGAAGCAATGAAACCAGATAAATAGATATAAGTAGTCCCGCACCAAAAAATGGGGTACTCAAAGAAGCATGTAATACAGGCCTTCGTTGAGGAAGGACAAGATCCCATAGTTGTAGTAAGTAGCTGGGTATATTGGCACCAAAGGTTGTAGGTCACATCCCCCCACCACAGACAGCGTCAGCGGATCGGGCGCCGAAAGTGCACCTATCGCGACCCCAGCCACAGTCCATGGAATGAAAGAGTGGCACCACAAGCCAAGAGTCAAAAAGGAAAACAATTAAACCAGAAAAACAGGTACGAGCAGTCCCGCACCAAAAAGTGGGGAACTCAATGAAGTAGTTAATACCGGCCTTCAGCGTGGAAGGACAGGGTCCTATCGCTGTAATCCAAGAAGGTCGGAACTTCAAGGGAACTGTGTAGATTGTCACAAGCTTCAAGGAGGATCTCGGGAACGCCGAGGAGCTTCAGGTAGGGCAGGAAGAGGCTGTCGATGGGTGTGCCACGATCTCATTGGTCTTTGCGGTAAGGGTGCGGTAGCTGCAGGACGGTCAAATGGAATGCCTTCCCGTTGGAGCATGTCAAAGCCCTCCGAAAGATCCTTTATTGTGTAGTCGTGACCACTAATCTTGCAGGCAATATGAAAGGAGAAGCCCCACCGATAACGAACTTGGGCTCTCTGAAGTGCCAATTTTCCCCACTTTAGGGGAAAAAAATTCCTTCACGACTCCAATCAGGCAATCAGAATAACTCCCTGGATCAACAACCCATCTTTAGTAGCTATAACCTGTAATATTGTTACCCTCCAGAAATACATCCAGGCCCCTCATGAACTCATTTAAACCCTTGGGCTGCATCGTATCCAGGGTCCAAATCCATCTAGTCTCACGCTGGGAAAGCAATTTCATAGTATTGCCACCCCGCATACCCGAATCCACATGGTCAATATCAAAAGGGGTCACCCCCATGACATACCTTAAAATGTTTGGGGAAGGATTTAAGATTGACCAAGTCATCATTATCTTTTGCTTTAATTATATCAAGCACATGTTCCCAAACCCGTATCTTCAGTTCCCTTGTGGTCAAGCCAACATAGATCTTCGGACACGGGCATGTGGCATAGTATACCACAGCCTTGGTAGAACAGGAAATATGATGACGAATCTGGTTAGTATTAGTGGAAGAGGAGTCAGTAAAATCAATTGCTTGTATAATGTTTGGGCATGCAACACACCTGCTACAAGGAAAGCACCCACATTTTGGGCCCCTCGATCCAAAGAAAGATTGCACGCTCAGGTTTACGTTGATAATAGGATTTAACAAGATAGTGATTAAGATTCTTCGATCTCCTAGCTGTCATAGCTGGGAAGGGAGTCAGAACCTTTTCTAAGATGGGATCCGCCAACAAAACAGGCCAGAATCTTTTCAATAAATTGTGCATATCTTCCCAATGAGAATTGTACGTGATAATATATCTAACCTTGTCCTCAGCACTTTTCTTGGGTTTAGGATGAACTAAGTTAACACGAGTCATATTACGGGTTTTGTTATAAGTAGTGATGATCAAGCACCCCGATGTTCGGGTGCTCTGGCCGAACACTAGGTGGTGCTCAAGTGCTTGGCCGAGCACCCGAGTATAATGGAAGTCAATGGGAGAAGACCAGGCACCCCCTGCTCTGCAGAGGGGAGGGTGTCTGGTTCATAGGGAAACGTCAGAAAATGGTGGAAACACCACAGAAATGGTTAGGGAACAGCATGGGGAGGATGTCTGGATGCATCTTGGAAATCGAAGTCACTGCTATTAATGATGATGGCCGACTATGACGCCACTTTTACGAAATGACAAAAAATACCCCCCAAAACCCAAGATAACATCGATTTTACAGGAAATATTGTTAGGAGACATAGATTTGTACGTTAAGCGCAAGTGCTGCAAAAAATTAGACGGATGAGGCACTCCCATACAACAGGTATATCACATAAAGGAGGGCCTATGCACTAAGGGAAAGAGCTGCCAAAAATTACAAGGATCAGGCACTCCAATACACCCTTTATTACACATAAAGTAGGGCATCATACACACCCGTGAAAAATTATCATTGATGGCCTGCTGCTGACACTCAAAAACAATAGGGTTGACATTCTGCTGCTGCGCAGACCATCCCAAAAATGTAAGAGTGACACTCTGCTGCCGAGCTTACCGTCCAAAAAATTTAATGGACACATGCTGCTGCCACCGCACCGCTCAGAGTCGCCGAGACTGTTTCTTTTTTCGCTATCCACTGCGGGAGGCCGGGGCCCCCCCAGCGGCGTGTGCCGCGTCGGCCGTTCCACTCTAGCTCTCCGCGGTAATTCCATGTCCTATTGCGTTTATCTAAGTTGCTGCACTTAAAAAGCTCTAAGTTTGATCTTAGGATCGAGTTGGCTGTCTGCAGGGAGGTGAGCTACCACCTGTTGGAGCCCCTGCCTCTCGGCGCCTCCCCGGTGCTGTTCGTTCTGTGTTCCGGGGGCCAGAATCGTTTACTTAAAAAATTCGAGTGTTCAAACCAAGCCCGGTGGACTGAATACTTGAGCTGTGAATAATGGAATCGGACTCCATGCTGCTGCCACCGTACTTTATCAAACTGTCCCAAATTTAAGTTTGACACTCTGCTGCCGAGCTGACCATAAAAAAAATTTAAGGGACACATGCTGCTGCCACCGCACTTTATCAAACTGTTCCAAATTTGAGGGTGACAAGCTGATGCCAAGCTGATATTCTTGATGTGACATGCCGCTGCATAGCAGACCGTTAAAAATTTTCAAGTGTGACACGCTAATGCCATGAGGACCGTCCAAAAGAATGACTTTGTTGATGTGACATTCCGCTGCATAGCAGACCATTAAAAATTTTCTAGTGTGACACGCTAATGTCGAGCTGACCGTCCAAAAGAATGATTTTCTTGAAGTGACATTCCGCTGCATAGCAGACCGTAAAAATTTTTTTCTAGTGTGACACGCTAATGCCGAGAGGACTGTCCAAAAAATGATATTCTTGATGTGGCATTCCGCAGCAGAGCAGACCATTAAAAACATTTAAGTGTGACATGCTAATGCCAAGCTGACCGTCGAAAACATTATATTCTTCATGTGACATTCTGCAGAAGAGCAGACCGATAAAAATATTTAAGTGTGACACGCTAATGTTGAGCTGACCATCCAAAAGAATGACATTCTTGATGTGACATTCCGCTGCATAGCAGACCATTAAAAACATTTAAGTGTGACACGCTAATGCCAAGCTGACCGTCGAAAACATTATATTCTTCATGTGACATTCTGCAGAAGAGCAGACCGATAAAAATATTTAAGTGTGACATGCTAATGCCGAGCTGACCATCGAAATAATGATATTCTTGATGTGACATTCTGCAGAATAGCACACCGATAAAAATATTTAAGTGTGACACGCTAATGCCAAGCTGACCATCGGAATAATGATATTCTTCATATGACATTCCGCTGCAGAGCAGACCGTTAAAAACATTTAAGTGTGACACGCTAATGCCGAGCTGACCGTCGAAATAATGATATTCTAGATGTGACATTCTGCAGAATAGCAGACTGATAAAAATATTTAAGTGTGACACGCTAATGCCAAGCTGAGCGTCGAAATAATGATATTCTTCATATGACATTCCGCTGCAGATCAGACCGTTAAAAACATTTAAGTGTGACACGCTAATGCCAAGCTGAGCGTCGAAATAATGATATTCTTCATATGACATTCCGCTGCAGATCAGACCGTTAAAAACATTTAAGTGTGACACGCTAATGCCAAGCTGACCGTCGAAAACATTATATTCTTCATGTGACATTCTGCAGAAGCGCAGACCGATAAAAATATTTAAGTGTGACACGCAAATGCCAAGCTGACCGTCAAAATAATGATATTCTTCATATGACATTCCGCTGCAGAGCAGACCGTTAAAAACGTTTAAGTGTGACACGCTAATGCCAAGCTGACCGTCGAAAACATTATATTCTTCATGTGACATTCTGCAGGAGAGCAGACCATTAAAAACATTTCAGTGTGACACGCTAATGCCAAGCTGACATTATGGTTGAGTGTCTGCTGATGAGCTGACAGGCCCAAAAATTATGTTGTAGGCCCAGCTAGTGAGCTAAGTGGCTAACAAATTCGGGTGCGGGCCCAGCTGATGGACTTCGAGGGCAGCCTAATAAGCTGTTTCATATGATGCCTGATTTAAGTTTCCTTCATGTTAAGCCGCTTTCCTCTGGTGGAGTACAGAAGTCAGGGGCAATCCAGGCCTTGTTCATTTTGATACGCGTCAACCTGTCAGCATTGTCAGTTGACAGGCGGATGCGCTTATCAGTAATTATGCCCCCAGCGGCACTAAATACCCCCTCAGGCAAAACGCTGGCGGCAGGGCAGGCCAGCACCTCCAAGGCATAGAGCGCCAGTTCGTGCCACGTGTCCAGCTTAGACACCCAATAATTATACGGCACAGAGGGATCGCTGAGGACGTTGACACGGTCAGCTACGTACTCCTTTACCATTTTCCAAAACTTTTCCCTCCTTGTCCCACTAGGCCGCTCATCAGGGTCAGGCTGCTGGCGGGGTGTCATAAAACTGTCCCAGGCCTTGGAGAGTGTCGCCTTGCCTTTGTTGGAACTGCTGTGTGTTCCCCTCATCTCCCCTCCTCGGGTGGCCAAGGAACTACGTACTCTGCCGCCAGTGTTGTCAGATGGAAATTTGTGGAGCAATTTTTCGACAGGGGCCTTCTGGTATTGCAACATTTTACTTGTCCTCTCCACCACAGGAATGAGAGATGGGAAGTTCTTTTTGTAGCAGGGGTCAAGAAGAGTGAACCACCAGTAATCCGTGTTGCCTAATATGCATATAACGCGTGGGTCACGGGAAATGCAGCCTTGCATGAAGTCAGCCATGTGTGCCAGAGTCCCAACAGACAAGGCTTCGCTCTCCCCACCAGGAGCATCACTCTCAATATCTTCCTCTTCCTCCTCTTCAGCCCATCCACGCCGAAGAGATGGTATAAACGTGGTATGCCTACCCTGTGTAGCGGTGGCAACCGTCTCCTCCTCCTCCAATTGGCACTGAGAAGACGAATCAAGGGTGGTCTGGCTATCACCCTGTGTAGGGTCTTCCCCCATTTCCACCTCTTCCACACGCAGAGCATCGGCCTTTATTGTGAGCAGCGAGCTTTTTAGTAGACACAGAAGTGGGATGGTTATGCTGATAATGGCATTATCGCCGCTCACCATCTGTGTAGATTCATCAAAGTTGCGTAACACCTCACAGAGGTCAGACATCAATGCCCACTCATCGTTTGTGAAGAGCGGAAGCTGACTAGAAAGGCGCCGACCGTGGTGCAGCTGGTATTCTACTACTGCTCTCTGCTGCTCACAAAGCCTGCTCAACATGTGTAAGGTGGAATTCCATTGCGTGCTCAGGTCGCACAGCAGTCAGTGAGCCGGCGACCGCAAGCACTGCTGCAGGGTTTTCAGGCCGGTTGAAGCTGTCGGTGACTTGCGGAAATGGGTGCACAGGCGACGCACCTTCACCAGAAGCTGAGACAAATTGGGGTAGGTTTTCAGAAACAGCTGAACTACTAAGTTGAATACGTGTGCCAGGCATGGTATGTGTGGGAGGTTGGCCAGCTCCAAAGCCGCTACCAAGTTGTGGCCGTTATCGGATATGACCATGCCTGGCTGTAGGTTGACTGGCGACAGCCACAGCTCAGCCTGTTCCCTTATGCCACGCCACAGCTCTGCGGCGGTCTGCTGTTTGTCACTCAGGCAAATAAGCTTCAGCACAGCCTGTTGCCGCTTACCGACTGCTGTGCTACACTGCTTCCAGCTACTGACAGAAGTCTGAGTGGTGCTGCTAGATGGCAATTCTGCATGGGAAGAAGTGGAGGAGGAGGTGGAGGAAGAGAAGGAGGGGTTGCAGCCGCTACTATAGGTGGCAGCGGAAATCCGGATGGAAGTAGGGCCCGCAATCCTCGGCGTGGGTAGCACCTGGGCCATCCCAGGGAACGACTCACTCCCAGCCTCCACAACATTCACCCAGTGTGCTGTCAGGGAAATGAAGCGTCCCTGGCCACAAGCGCTTGTCCATGTGTCAGTTGTTAAGTGGACCTTGCCAGTAACTGCGTTGATCAGGGCCCAGGTTATGTTTCTGGACACATGCTGGTGTAAGGCAGGGATGGCACACCGGGAAAAATAGTGGCGGCTGGGGACTGCGTAATGAGGGACAGCCGCCGCCATCAGGTTGCGAAAGGCCTCGGAGTCCACAAGTCTAAACGGCAACATTTCCAGGGCCAACTTGGAAAGTTGCGCATTTAGAGCGATGGCCTGTGGGTAAGGACAAATGCCTGCGGTAAGGACATTTGAACGCTGCGCTGGGACATTGACGTGGACGTGTTGGCTGATGTTTCCTGCGAAGGTCCAGGTGCAGGGCGTGAGGCACCTGGGCCTGCGTCTTGGACAGCACGTAACAGAGGGGAAGAGGAGGCAGTGGTGTGACCTGCAGACACAGATCGTGGACCCAGGCGTTCAGCCCACCTTTTAGGGTGTTTTGCTGACATGTGTCGGATCATGCTGGTGGTGGTCAGGTTGCTGGTGTTTACGCCCCTGCTCATCTTGGTACGTCATAGGTTACAAATCCGTTTATCGTCAGCACTTTCCTCAAAAAAACGCCAGACTGTGTCAAGGGAGCTGGCCGCAAGGGGCTGCTCCGGGGAACAGTTGCGGGCCTGGTTGTCGTGGCCTGCCTTCTCCCTTTTTCCACCCCACTGCCTCTTTCAGCCGGTTGCATTGCTGCGGATCTCTACCCCTCTGTACTGCTGTCCTCGCTCGGCTTGCCACCTTCCCAGGTTGGGTCAGCTATTTCGTCGTCCACCACCTCCTCTTCCACATCCTCACTCTGCTCCTCCTCCTGACATGGTGAACTAACAAGAACCTGACTTAACTGCGTCTCATCCTCATCCACAACCTCTTGAGACATTAATTGCCCTTGACTTATTGGCAACTGTGTCTCATCATCATCCACCTCGGGAGAAAATACTTGTTGTTCCCCACCTTCATCGTCTTCAGACTGTGTTTGCTCAATAGGTTGGGAATCAGAGCACAATATCTCCTCATGTCCCACTTCAAGCGGCCTTGGCGAGAGGCCTAAGCCAAGGGATGGTGATGAAAAAAGCTCCTTGGAATATCCCAATGTGGGATCTCTTCTTTGCCCAGACTCTGCATGGTGGGAGGAAGGAGGATCAGGGTGAGGATGCGGTTGCCCAGACTCTTGGCTACTAAGACTGGACTTTGTGGAAGAGGGGGTGGTGCTGAACCGACTGGACGCACTATCACCTACAATCCAACCGACTATCTGCTCGCACTGGTGTGGCGACAAGAGTTGCGTCTTGCGCCGCCCTGCAAACTGTGACATTAAGCTAGGAGTTTTGGATGACTTTGTTTCTTGGGCTCTGCCAGCAGGCACAGTTTCACCGCACCCAGAGCCATGGCCTCTGCGTTCACCATCAGCAGCACGCCCACTTCCCCGTCCCTTAGTGCTCACCTTGCGCATATTGTATAGTATGTATGTAACTTGGTTACATATACAGTACTGCAGATTTTTATTAACTGTATGATCAGAAAAATTTAAAAGAATGTCCAATATTCCCAATGCGCTAACGTTATAGAGCAGCAGCAAATGAGGAACTGTGGCCTAAATCAACGGTATTAAATACAGAGGTCAGCTACAGAGAATTTTGAACGGTTGTAATACGCTTGGCACCTAGCGTTACTGACAGGGCACACCTGGGTTTTTTTTTACACCGGCAAAAATTAAAAAAAAAAGACGTATTTTACAAGGGACTTTGGTCTTTTTTGAACAGCGAAATTCGTTCTACCTACCCAAATCCTATCCCTATTGTTTAATTCTCTCCATGGGAAAATTGAACCGCAGCATCAAATGAGGAACTGCGGCCTAAATTAACGGTATTAAATACGGAGGTCAGCTACAGAGAATTTTGAACGGTTGTAATACGCTGTGCACCTAGCGTTACTGACAGGGCACACCTGGGTTTTTTTTGACACCGGCAAAAATTTAAAAAAAGACGTATTTCACAAGGGACCTTGGTCTTTTTTGAACAGCGAAATTCGTTCTACCTACCCAAATCCTATCCCTATTGTTAAATTCCCTCCTTGGGAAAATTGAACCGCAGCAGCAAATGAGGAACTGCGGCCTAAATTAACGATATTAAATATGGAGGTCAGCTACAGAGAATTTTGAACGGTGGTAATACGCTGTGCACCTAGCATTACTGACAGGGCACACCTGGGGTTTTTTTTACACCGGCAAAAATTTAAAAAAAGACGTATTTCACAAGGGACTTTGGTCTTTTTTGAACAGCGAAATTCGTTCTACCTACCCAAATCCTATCCCTATTGTTTAATTCCCTCCTTGGGAAAACTGAACCGCAGCAGCAAATGAGGAACTGCGGCCTAAATTAACGGTATTGAATACGGTGGTCAACTACAGAGAATTTTGAACGGTTGTAATACGCTGTGCACCTAGCATTATTGACATGGCAAACCTGGGGTTTTTTTTGACACCGGCAAAAAATTAAAAAAAGACGTATTTCACAAGGAACTTTGGTCTTTTTTGTACAGCGAAATTCGTTCTACCTACCCAAATCTTATCCCTATTGTTTAATTCCCTCCTTGGGAAAATTGAACCGCAGCAGCAAATGAGGAACTGTGGCCTAAATACGGAGGTCAGCTACAGAGAATTTTGAACGGTTGTAATACACTGTGCACCTAGCATTACTGACAGGGCACACCTGGGGTTTTTTTACACCGGCAAAAATTTTAAAAAGACGTATTTCACAAGGGACTTTGGTCTTTTTTGAACAGCGAAATTCGTTCTACCTACCCAAATCCTATCCCTATTGATTAATTCCCTCCTTGGGAAAATTGAACCGCAGCAGAAAATGAGGAACTGCGGCCTAAATTAACAGTATTAAATACGGAGGTCAGCTACAGAGAATTTTGAACGATTGTAATACGCTGTGTTACTGACAGGGCACACCAGTTTGTTTTTTTACACCAGCAAAAATAAAAAAAGACGTATATCACAAGGGACTTTTGCCTTTTTTGAACAGCGAAATTCGTTCTACCTACCCAAATCCTATCCCTATTGTTTAATTCCCTCCATGGGAAAATTGAACCGTAGCAGCAAATGAGTAACTGTGGCCTAAATTAACGGTATTATATACGGAGGTCAGCTACAGAGAATTTTGAACGGTTGTAATACGCTGTGCACCTAGCGTTACTGACAGGGCACAGCTGGGTTTTTTTTTACACCGGAAAAAAATTAAAAAAAAAACGTATTTCCCAATGGACGTTTGAACCATGACAGTAACCCTGCCTATAGAAATTCTATCAATACACAAATGTTATACAGCAAGACGCAAAAGAATTACTGCGGGCTTAACAGCAGAAATTATAGCAAAGTATATCAGGTATATAGTATACAGAGAGTGTCCTACAGCATGCAGCAGCAGCAACACATTTGTCATTAATGCCAGGCCACCTAGTGCTATTTTCACCACCTTTAAAGTACTCAAATATCAGTAAATAAAGGTTTGTGACAGATATAATGGCCCTTACAAGGGCTTTTGGGTCTTTTTGGAGCGATTTCTATCCCTGCCTAGCGTGCTTCTCTCCCTACAGTGTATGTCCCTCCTTGCTGTAGCAGCGCTTGTGGCGTTAATGGCAGCCCACCTAGCGCTATTTTCAACACCTTCAAAGTAATAAAAATTTATAAATAATAAGTTTGTGCCACATATAATAGCCCTTAAAAGGGCTTTTGGGTCTTTTTGGAGCGATTCCTATCCCTGCCTAGCGTGCTTCTTTCCCACACTCTCTGTCCCTGCTTGCAGCACCTCTGCCTGTCTAACACTGGCCGGGTCACATGTCACCGAGTGCTTTATAGTACCCGATGACGCGTTCCCGGCCAGCCAATCAGTTTAATGCCAGTAGCTAAGATGGCTACTGGCATTATACTGAATGCCATACCTCCACACACGCTAATTGGCTAATTAGCATGCGGGGAGGGGACTCGAGCATGGCGCATGAGCACACACGGTATTCGGCCGAAAATATTTGCTCAACACTAGTTATAAGCCTTCTTGATGAAGCGTTTACTGGAACCCCTCTCAAGGAAGCGCTTCTTCAATATATCCGCCTCGCCTTGTCTCTGTAGATTTTGCTACACAGACATATTAGGTTCCTCACTTTTCTATCCTTCTTGTCCTTCTGGTGCCCCAACATTGTTATCCTGCTACCATCTACAATACTGTACCCACTGTGCTTCCTAATGTCCCTAAGTACTATACTTGTAAAATAACAATACCATACAGATAGTCCCCAAAGTGCTCTGAAAAGTCCCACCAACACAATAATTCTCTCCCAGAGTGCCCCCAATCGTGATAATGCACCCCACGAGTCCCTCATTAGTAGCAATGCCCTCCATATTGTGCCCAATAAAAATGCCCCCAAAGTACCATGAGTAGTAACAATGCAGTTATATTGCTCCCTTGCAGTGGCCCCAGCATTTATAATGCCCTCCTGTAGTACCTCCAGTATTTATAATGGCCCCTATAGTGTCATCAGTATTTAATGCCCCTAGTATTTATAATGCTCCAGTATTGCCCTTAGAATGTTTAATGCCCTTCTGTAGTGTCCCCAATATTTATAATGCTCCCAGCAGTGCCACCTGTATATAATGCCTCCAGAATGTATAATGCGTTACTAGTAGCCCAGTTTGTTTAATGCCCCCCAGTAGTTCACTTTGACCAATCCTTTTCTCCCCCTCACCTATTGGGAGCATCCAATGAACATTAAACTATTCACAGAACCAACCACTCTCAGCAGGTTTAGCCAACAAAACACTAATTTTTATGGAGACCTTTAGAAACAGATGTCTAGCCAGCACATATCATTAAATAAATCCATTTGAGGTGATGTGTCGAGCAATTCTACCAGGTGAGCAGTTTTCTGTCCTAACATAGGATAATGTCTTTGTCAATTCTTAAAATGATTGAAGATTTGGTGAATTTGTGCATATGATTATGAGCAGCTTTTCACTAATAGAAAACTGTGCATCAAACAAATGTTCCTATATGTCATAATTAACACCATAACTACCCAAAGACTATAATATACAACAAAGAAAAAACATAGCCATAATGTTTCAATTAAAAATGTATTTGTATTACTTACGAGCAAAATGACCTGGCTTTGTACGGGTATATTTTAGTTATTTCATTTAATATTTGTGTATGTGGTTAAAAGACACACACAAACACACAAACAGATATTCACAGTGTCCCCCATAACAGCCACCTCCACCTTCCCCACCCACTTGACATTCACCTTTATAGTGGCCTGCCCTCTTATCATTGACCTCCAAAGTGGCCCACCTCCTTAACAATGACCTCCTCAGCACCCCGCCTACTGAACAGTGACCTCCATAGCATCCCACCCCCTTAACAGTGACCTCCACAGGCCCAACCCCCTTAAAATGTCACCTCCATAGCACCGCACCCCCTTAACAGTGACCTCTACAGTGCCCTGCCCCCTTAACTTCGACCTTCATAGTGGCCGGCCCCCTTAACTTTGACCTCCACAGCATCCCACCCCCTTAAAATGTGACCTCTACAGCACCCCGCCCCCTTAACATTGACCTTTAAAGCAGACTGCCCCCATAACAGTGGCTCCCCCACAGCGCATGGTCCCCTTAACAGTCACCTCCCCAGCACCCTGTCCCCTTAACAGTGACCCCCTAACAGCACCCTGCCCCCTTAATTATGACCTCCACAGAAGCCCACCTCTTAACAGTGACCTCCACGGCATCCTGTCTCCTCAGCAGTGACCCTAACAGCACCCTGCCCCCTTAACAGTGACCTCCACAGCAACCCACCCCATTATCAGTGACCTCTGCAGTGGCCCATCCCCTTATCAGTGACTTCCACAATGTCTCACCTCCTTAACAGTGACCTCCACAGTACATGCCTCCTTAACTGCGACCGCCACAGCAACTCACCCCCTTATTTCACTGCTAAATCATGACTGACATTTCTGTTTAATAGACGATCTGAGGGAGAACATGAAAGAGAGCAATCAAGATGATGAGAGAGAAGAAAATACTGTAAATGGAAATACGTTGTGAAGTTCTACTTCATGCTCCTCTTAAAAGCTTGTCTCATGTTTGATGATGCAGCAGAAAAAACAATTGAAGTTTTTTTCAATAAGAATTTGTCTGTACCACAATAAAGACATAACCTCATTTCTAGATAAGCAGTGGTCCACTTCTGGAAAGTGGTTTGTGCTAGCAACTAGAAATATGGAGATTTGTGGTAGAGATAAAAGCCAGAGGATCTGTGCAGCAATGGGCTGTGTCTGTGCTCATCTTGGAATGATTGACAATGTACATTATTCTCCAGCAAATACATAATTATTTCACTTGGTCTTATGGTAGTTGTCCAGTTAGTCAAAGACTGATTTTGGAGCATTGGAGCAGCATGCCATTGAAGGTCCCAGTTTGAAGGTTAGTGTAGCTTTGGCTGTCTCATTATTATCAACACACACCATCAACATATTAGATATAGACTCTATAAGTACAGAAGCTAAAAACATATCTAATACTTTTAGTTAGTATCAGCAACAGAAATCTATTTCCTATCAGGAAGGTTTGGTCCTGTGTATTAGTTTAGGCAGCTATACTGGATATAGAGCTAACAGCAGTATATGGCTGGCCTTGGTGCCTGAGGGGTGACAAAGGGCCCTTCAACAGATAAGAACACGCCATTATTAGAAATGGCACATGGTAAGTTGGGGTCCTAATGTGCAATAAGGCCCAGGAGCTTTAAGTGTTGGTAAGATAAGCAGGGTAGCATAAGCACAGGGTTTTCTAAAAGATATCTTGTATATCATCAGCTGTAAGAAGTACTTTATCTGTTTGAGTTTTCAGCCACTGGATTTAGAGAGGAATTTCTTCATTTCCATCAAGTGAAAATCTTGAAAATATTGGTGCAAGGTATTTAAGGATGTTGCATGACTTTTCATTATACAGTAATTTCATTTTGTTTATATTAGACATTGGACAACCCATTTAAAATACTAAAAACTAGGGCTAGTATACATCATACAGTAGGTCATATTGTCAAGTGTGTGTTGCAAGGTGGCACAAGCACTCTGTATGGTGCGAGAATAAGGAATGTAGGGATTAGGGTTATATTATAAAACAGCGCAGTGTCTTGCAGTGCTGGGGATCTAGGTTCAGTTCTGGACTGGATCAAGGACAACATCTGCATGGAGTTTGTATGTTCTCCTCGTGTTTGTGTGGGTTTCCTCTGAGAACTCCAATTTCCTCTCACACTCCAGAGACATACTGATAGGATTGTTAGCGCCAGTGGGGACAGTGAGTGATGATCATGTTTGTAAAAAAAAAAATATTACATTGTTGCATCACAAAAGTATCACATCACACGTATTTACATCCCCTCAGTGAGGGCACATATACACAGCAGTTATGTATCTTAAAAGGCACATTCTCTTTGAGGTTCTCATGGAAAGGCATGATTCTCACACTATTTAAAGTCTGTATACTAGTCCCAAGGGGGATTCCCAGCTTCAGGGAGGATTTTAGTCCAAAAGGATCAAGGTGTCCAGCTCAGGGTCTCCACTTGCATTACTCCTCATGTTGCTACAGTGTATAAGGGGCTGATGCATGGAACAACGTTGGTCCTGTCTTATCCTGGCTGCACTTACCCTCTCCTTCTGGCTTTCCTTAAAAGGGACATGGCTCTTACCTGGCACTTTGGTCACTGCAGATTATTGCACCTGCAACCATCTGTGAGGCACGCTTTGGGACACTGACTGCTGCTCCGTGTCCCATTTAGAAATTGGGTCAGGTCTGCGGCCTTATCACTCACTACTGCACCACTTTTAGGGTATTTGTCTATATGAGGGTACCTTTTCCCCATGTACAGTTGTGTTGGCCTGCACCTGCTGCAGCAGTCACTGCAGCAGGCTTTTAGTCAGTGCTCACCCCTAGCAGGGAGGAGGGGATATGAGCACATAATGCAGTTTACAGCTGGACTAGGCACTAGGCCAGCATTTTTTTTATCAGGCCCCCTTCTACTCCTCACACAAAGAGGCTGACACTTTCCCCTACTCAGCTTTCTTTATACAACAGATCAGTATTCCTAATTGTGGTGTGATAACACCATCTAGTGGTCATCTCTAACCACTAAAGTCAATTAAGTCAAGCCAAAGTCAAGCCACTATAGCAAAAGAACTGCATATGTACATTATTTAAACCAGATGCAATGCAATATGCGCCAGATGTGATAGTGATTGGAGGTTGCAAGTGACTGTAATGATCCTTAATTTTTGGGACAATCCAAAACTATATGAGCACCAATGATGTAGATACCAACAAAGAAAGCCATGATAGTTTACATGTTATTTTGCCTCCCAAGTTGCCGGGAAATATAGATCTACTGGCATATCAACATCATAGAGGTGAGTACTAGCTGAAGTGAAGGGCTGCTGCAAGGAATGGCTCCAACACTTACAATCAGATTGCCCATACATTTGAATAGCCCATATAGTCTCAGAGGATAAAAAGTGCATTTATGAGCTCATCACTGAGAGGGCTATGTATAAAAAGGGGATTGTCTATTTTTCCAGCACTAAATATGACCAATACGATCCCAATTTCCTATGCACCTACTGATATACTGTAGTTGTGTACAACTTTTGTTATACGTTTTGCTTCTAAACAGGTAAAATTACAGACAACAGCCATGAGCAGCCATGAGCAGACTGCAGCATTTAACATTGTAACAGAGAGTGATTGTACAAGGAAGGGGCTAATTACCTGTCCCCATGTGACTCTGGAATAACTAGTAAATTGTTTTCATGTTCATGGCCATAATGATGAATCTGGAAAGATTTATATTGGAGTTTAAAGTGATATTTTCTTTTCCATGAAGCACAAGAACTGAATGCTTTTAGCTATGGAGCTAGTTTTACGAGTTTATTTTCATTCTGTGTTTTGACCGAAATGTGTCATTTTTTGCCTACGGGTGTATTTGTCTATACTGTTACTGTGGCGGTCTGCAATGTTACAATATTTTAAGTAGACAGTAGAAAAAGAGCCCGATACATTGAGATTATTATAGGTTCCTTTAATGTACATTTAAGCAGGTGCCTGATTAGAGAACAGACTGGATTATTGGAAGGTCCTAATATAAAAATGTACTGTGTATGAATGTTATGGCTAGACACATCTCTAAGCAGGTCTGCAAAGGTCTTCTATTCTTCTCCAAAAATGTGCATGTATAAGTGTCGAACTTCTCAAAAAATAGGGGAAGCTGTCTAGACCCTCAAAATGGCCAATGACTTCCACAAGTGTACATGCAAAGTGGTACATCAAGCACTACTGCTACTGTGGTCCTTTACGCTGTCAAATTATGTGACTCTTTCAATAAGGTACTGTACATTAAAAATACAGTTTTTACATTATCTGTCCAATTCATTTGACTTTTATGTACCATATGTAACAAACGCTTCCTAAATGAAAAGAGAGTTCCATTTCTAGCATACCTCTGGTATTAGAAAGGTCAGGCCCTTAAAGCGATCCTCCAGTTAAGGAGGAAAAAAACACATTAATTGACACTCTTCAGTTAATATAAATTTTTTTCTTGAACTTGAGGTGTTACAGCAGTTGGTATGGAAGACACGGATGGTGAGCCCTAACTGGAACCCCGCCTGCTTTCCCTGCCTACTTGCAGTGCAAGCCCTAGGCAGCAAGTCTGCCACTGGTCGACATTCCCTATCCTACTAAGGTGCAAGGCAGATGAAACACAGAGACAAAACCACACAAAAGCAGAGTTGTACAGGAATGGGTAGGAATCAGTAGGATGATACAGTACCAAATCAAGAGACAGAGGGCAGTAAAATAGCCAAGCCGAGATCAGAACCAGACAGGAGACACAGTACCAAAAACACGAGGCAGAGAGTGGTCAAAAGAGGTAATGAGAGACAGATCTGGAACCGGGAGCACAGCTAGGGAGTCAAAGAGTATCACTGGTATAAGGCCAGAAAGGGGTTTAAATAGGGCAATGAGATAGGTCATTACTCGGCGCTCCATTAGTCAGAACATTAATACTGTAGAATAGATCAGGACAGGAATAGATCAAATGAGCAATCAGCCCATTGCTAGTCTCCTCCAGCACATGCCTGTTGTGGGGAGAAAAAGCATTGTGTTCTGATGCTAAGGGTGTTGTCGTGACATTGGGGGGCATTGCCATGCAGCACATCATGGGGGGGCATGACCCGGCAGTGTGTCTCACCCAGCGAAGCTGCGCTAAAGCCAGAAATCACAGCGCTGGAGCCCGGACAGGCAAGTTTGTTACAGGAGGATTGCTTTAATACCACCATCAGATGATAATATAAGGGCATAAGGCTCTGTGCACACTGCATTCAAGCTCCCGGGTTATGTTAAACAGTGTTTTCTTTTGTATCCAATCAGGGTGGTATGCGTTAGCATATAATTTTTATTTGTATAGGAAACCACAGCAGATTTCTTGAAACTCTCCATTAGCTAGACAAAAGAGTTTTATCCTAGACGTAAACATTGGTCGAACCTGCTGATTTGTGTGGGACCAGCCAACCATCTGATGTGAAAGGGAGTCTCCCACCTCTCCATCGATAGCAGATGTCAGGTGAGATAAGGATATAGTCATTTCATTTCAACAGCCCAATTGTTTTCTTCCCATGGAGATAAGCCATTGCCAAGGATGTCTGATTGGATCGGGAGTAGTAGATGTCAGACTGTATTTCTGACAACTATTTTATATGTATGGCCAGCCTTAGCCTGGAAGAAAGCTTCTTCATATAAATTCTGTTAGTTTGGTTCTTTTTCTTTTCTGGATGGAGAAAGCTCATAAACTGAGCCTTGGTCAACTGACTGAAGTGAAAGGCAGACAGTTGCTTATGATGAGGATGTATAACAACGTTGAGAATTCATTTACAGTAAGGGGTTGATATTGAACCCATTGACACTGGACTGTCTATAACATTTCAGCTTGTATCATCAAGTGATTCAGCTGCATTTTTTGAAGTCACTATTGCTTTAGGGAATTGCTTGATGACTACAATGTTTCTTTCTGGTTGAAGTAAGTTATCCCCTATTTACATTGCTCTGCTGCTCCATTCATCTCAATGGGAGCTATGAAACTAGCCGATCACTGTACTCAGCTATCTACAGAAGTCCCATAGAGATGAATAGAGTAGAGTTGCTGCTCCATTCATTTTAGAGGGCTACATGGGCTACTGGATTCTTACTCTCGTGATTGTTGGGAGTCCCAGTATTAGGACTCCCACTGATCTAATCATTGACAAAAAATGGGAACCTGTAGGTGTTTGACTTTGCCAGCAACATTGGAGCAGTTTTCGGTCGCTACAGGACCAGTTACCATGCACTTTTAGGAAGCTGCCATGTGCCCACTAAGCACGTGACCACTGTGGCGAATCACTGGTCTCAATGGTGTCATCACTGTGGTTATGTGCTTAAAACTGCTTCAGTGTTGCCGGAAAAGTCAAACACCTACAGGTTCAGATATTTTTTGCGGGCACGTCACAGTTGAATTATGTTGTATGATGCAACTTATTTGTTATTTTATTATTTTCAAGCATTTCCAAAAAAGAGTGTTATGTACTAGACAACACCTTTAATGTAAGTCATGTGAGAATGCGACTTATTTGTCTGATATTTTATTCTGTCTAGTGGCTAACATCATTGTAAATCCAAAATTACACATGACTTGCAGCCAAATCACACCATAAAATAAAATCGCATACAGTTTTTGGTTGTGCAACCTGGATTAGAAATGCTAAATCAATGATGTGTTCTGAAACATGGAGCTTCCGTTTAACTCTTAACACAGGCTCACAAATAATATGGATATAGCAATACATGTCTTCTATTTTAATTTTTTCTAAATCCAGTCCTTGGCCGGTGTACAGACCCCATACCGCTGATATGACAAGGTTATAGCTTGTTCTATGTTTACATGAATGGAAGTTACAGATATTCAACTATGTATCAAATAAAATGTAGGAGAAGTGTAAGATCCAGGAAGAATATGGACAAAGGGAAGGATGTATGTGGAAAGAGGAAATGGACAATGTTAAGAGGTCACTGTGCAACAGAGGATATGTCTATTTTGATGGAGACATATTTAATACTGTGCCATTGTTTGAGCTATTTATTGGAATAAATTATGAAATGTAACATTTGCAATACTAGTGGACATTCTATTGATTGGCTAGTATCTCCTCCCAACCCGCCCACCCTCTATATAATCTATCTATCTATCTATCTATCTATCTATCTATCTATCTATCTATCTATCCACATAAACTAACATTAATTCCTTAGAAATTCCTGGTGAAATTCTTTCCAGCTACTGGGTAGGTAAGGACAAAGAAAAGATGCAACTACAACACAAAAGTACATACAGCATGAAGGTGATGCAGTGTATTCTTCTATAGCATAGCCCTGCCCTCTAATACTTCCTTGGTATGCTTTTAGTGTGCATGTTATAGATTAAAGTACAATGAATTCAAGCTCTAGATAAAACATAAAAAGGCAAATGTCTTTGGAATTCTACTATTTAAAAATGTACTACTGTTTTTCCGACAAGTGTGTCAGACTTTAAAGGGGTATTCTGGGCTTTTAACATGTACCTCATGTACATTCTCCCCAAGCTTGTTTCTCAGTTGGGACTCTCCTGACCCATTTTCACAATTTAAACAAATGACTCTGGTCTGTTACATCCGGTATGTAGAACTACCTGTTGCTGTATCCAACCGAACCCATGATGCACTTCTCCTTTCTCTGCCAGTCCTCCATCACCGCCCCTAACAAGGCCCAGCTAGTTTATAGCCCCCCCCCTCTAGTTATATGTAGCCTCCCCTATCACTGACACTGACATGCCCATGGACATAACATCACAGGAAATAAGAATGAGCTGCATGGACATTGTCATGTGACCACAGCCCAAGACAGAAGATAGAAGTAATAAAGGTAAACTAAATACATTATACAATTACAGCTACTTGCAAAAATGATTATTTTAAAGGATGTTGATGAACATTATAAAACCCCTTCAAACGTCCTTCCTGCTAAAACGTATAGCGTTTGTGACCTATCTACAGAATTGCGGACAAAAATTTGATCAGTGGGGGTCCAACTGCTGGGATCACATCGATCATCATAACAAGGGTCCTGTGTCCACTCTATGAATGGAGTGTTGGTTGATTATGTGTACTGACTGCCTAAGTGAAGCTGAGTACAGCTCTCAGCAATCTCCAACAGTCCCATAGAAATGAATGGAACAATAGCACACATTCTCGACTACTGCTCCATTCTTAGGGGATGGCCCTGGTCCCCCTTTCTCATGATCAGTGGGGTTTCAGCAGATTCCTTACTTTTATTCTGTGGACAGGAGATAAGTTTAAAAATTGACACAACCCCTTTAAAGGGCATCTGTCAACAGATTTGTACCTATGAATCTGGCTCACCTGTTGCATGTGAGCTTGGCAGCTGAAGACATTTGTGTTGGTTCCATGTTCATATGTGTTCATATGTTCATATGGTTGCAGGTTGGGCAACCCTGCTGTAGACCATTTGGGATCTGAAAAATTCACCCATTTACTGCCTTAGATCACCTTTTACCAACTTAGACCACGAATTTCAAAATTCCAAGAAAAACTGTTAAAAATGACAAGTAAGGGGGCCATACTTTTCCCCATCAAATATCAAAAGGGAAATGAGTGACCAAGGCTTGTCTTTCTCTCTCTTAGGGATCCAAAGCAGCTGCATGGTCTATACACCCATGGGACTAGCATACTACTGTTCCACCACCATATTAATTGTCCAGCTTTCTCATTCATTCATTTACACTTTTTTAACGGTAAAATAAACCTGTATACTTAAAGGGAACCTGTCACATCTAACATGCTGTACTCACAGAGGGTGGCATCATATAGTGATAGACTTGTAATTTCAGTGGGCTGTCACTTCTGGGCTAGCATTCAGTAATTTTACAGTACTGACAAGCCAAACCCCTCAGTGCGTACCAGCATTGCAAGGGAGATGAGTCCTATCCTCTCCACTCTCATCAAGGCCCTGCCCTCACCTTATGACCATGATTGGCTGGTTTGTTTCCTGATATGTATAGGAAAGAAACCTGCCAGACATGGTCAGGATGCAGGGAAGGTAGGGGTCAGTGAGTCTCATCAGTCTCATCTCCCTTGCAGTCCTGGGGCAAGCTGCAGGTTCAGTCTGTCAGTACTGTAAAAGTACTACACTACATGCTAAGCCCAGAAATGACAGTCCACTGAAATCAGCAGGTCCGTCACTATACAGTGATCTCTCAAGATACAATGGGCTCAGGATACAATATTTCAACATACAATGGTCTTTTGTGACCCATCGTAAGTTGAAACCAGACTCAACATACAATGTCTCAGACCCAGATCCAACCAATCATGACCACTTCTCTGGTAAAATAGCTGTATTAGTTGCTAGTTAGCAGCTATTCCTGATTATTATATGTAAGGACTTGTTTTATCTGTCTTAGGCTACTTTCACACTTGCGTTTGCAGAATCCGTTTGTGAGATCCGTCCAGGCTCTCACAAACGAATCCGTCATGATAATACAACGGTCTGCATCCGTTCTGAACGGATCCGTTTGTATTATCTTTTACATAGCAAAGACGCATCCGTCTTGAACTCCATTGAAAGTCAATGGAGGACGGATCCGTTTTCTGTTGTGTCAGACAAAACGGATCCGTCCCCATTGACTTACATTGTGAGTCATGTAAGTAAGTCTTACATTGTAAGTCATGTAACTGATTTGCATCAGTTTCTTCATGCAGACACCAAAACACAGCAAGCAGCGTTTTAGTGTCCGCCTCTAAAACGGAATGGAGACTGAACTGAAGCAAAACTAATGCATTCTGAACGGATCCTTGTCCATTCAGAATGCATTAGGACAAAACTGATCAGTTCAGGACCGTTTGTGAGAGCCTGTGACGGATCTCACAAATGGATCCTGCAAACGCAAGTGTGAAAGTAGCCTTAGTTATCTGCTTATTTTTCTTAAATCTTCATTTTCTCTTATCTTTGATGACATTTTGGGGCTTTGGAACCGATTACTCAACTTACAATGGTTTCAACATACAATGGTCGTCCTGGAACCAATTAATATTGTATCTTGAGGGACCACTGTACTATCCTGCCCTCAGTGAGGTGACAGGTTGCCTTTAAGATGGATAGAACACAAATTGTATTTACAGTAAATTATAGAAATTACTATGGCAACCCAACTTTACAGCTGTAGGATTAAAGTCATATAAAATACTCATTTCTAATGTTCAAGAACAGAAATGTCCTATATGTGGCATTAAAATGATGTTTTGTTCATACATTGGTTTTAATTCAACTTCAATATGAGAAAATTCTGTCAACAGCCCCATTCTTTTCCAGTATGGGCATATAATATTATTAAATCTTATTGCATTCCTAAACTATGAAAGTAAGAACTCTTTATTGCAGAAAGGAAATCATAAGGGTATAACACAATATTAACCACCTCTCCTCTATTGTGTACTGGTTATTTTATCCAATGTATCCACTTCGTTCAGAATAGACTTATCCAAAATGTTCCTTCATATTTTCTAAGTGTTGAAGGTTTCTTCTGCTTTTAGAACATTTATACATTTTACTTGTGCATCTCATATTTGCTACCCAAGGTTTTATCTGCAAACAACCAATCGTCCTGAGTCTAGTATTGCAACTTAGTCCAAATCAAGTAAATGGAGCTGCAATATCAGATACAGCTCATGTAAAAGAGTGGCACTGTTTTTGAATAATGAAGCAGACCATTTATTCTAGCCTCTTTTAACACATCCACTACAATACCTACCAGGATCATGCGACCCATCTTTCCACAATTCCAGTAGTAAAAGGATGATGAATATGGGCTCTATCCAGATTGGCGAGCCTGAAAACTGTACTGCTGAATATATGGGTGCCTCTTGGAATACTTCACTATTCAAATAGAATATCCCTGGCCATGGAGATACTCTACAGGAGCAATAGGACTGAATATAGATAGGAAAAGCAGTGGTACACTGCAAAGGGGTTAAAGTGTATTTTGGATTGTACATGAATTTCGGTATATATATATATATATATATATATATATATATATATATATAGGCTCTGACTGGCCCACAGGGGAAACTCCCACTGGTGGGCCCCTAGTCCCCTACCCCGCGCTGAAGTGGCACATGGCACAGTAGACATATAGATAGGCTGGCTGGATGATATACAGTATATACAGTATATATAATATAGCTTTACAGTGGGCCCTGTCTGACACTGTGTATATATATATATATATATATACAGTATATGTATATATTGCGTTAATTGGCCATTTTCACAACCACCACTAGATGAGACTGGTGTCAACCACATAAATAGAGAGGAGGAGTGAGGACATTCTAGTATCAGGGAGAATGTATCCAGAAAACTATCCACTAGCGCTACCTTTAGAGACACTTTTTGTTGCTGCCGTTACCGCAGCAGTACTGCACACCTGCTGTTCTGGAAAACCAAATACGTATATATCTATATAATGGCACCGCGCAACTGGTATATTGATATCCCTTATTCACCTAGATGGTACTTTTAATTCAATAACTTTCCTCTGTAAGATTTAGTATACCACTCAGTTCACCTCTGGAGCGGAGTTAGCACATATGTCTCAATGTTCCGTACACTCAAAACGCTGTATTCATAGCGTACTGGATTAGTTACACATGTGTTCCTACCTTTCTAGTGGCATGCACAAGGTCTTCAGGGTGTTCGGTGGTTCAGGATACGGTCCCGGTTCTTCCTAGGGACTTTCTCAATTTCTGGAGCGAGCCCCGGCCGGTGGCTCAGCTCCGCTTGCTTGTCTGTAGCTCACGCTCACTCAGAGCGTGCGGTGACGTCACCTGTGCTACGGATAGGTAATTGAGCCAAACTTACTAACCTACGCGTTTCAAACAACACGGTGTTCTTCCTCAGGGTATTTTTCCAGTTAGGCTCTGTATCCTCCTTTATATCTCCACCTCATTAGCCCCTCTTGCGCCCCTCTTGCTCGCTCCAGAAATTGAGAAAGTCCCTAGGAAGAACCGGGACCGTATCCTGAACCACCGAACACCCTGAAGACCTTGTGCATGCCACTAGAAAGGTAGGAACACATTCTAGTATCAGTCTAATCAGTTTAGACCTGTGTCTAAAGCAGAAAGGACAGATCACATCAAGTGAGCAAGTTGGCAAAGAAGTCAGCCCTGGATTTGGCGTTAGCCAGGGCCAGACCAGAAAAAAACTTTATTGGTAAAGCAGACCAGAAGAAAGAAAGAAGGAGAGGTGCATAGTAGAAGTTCTGTGGAGGTGAATTGTATTAAGAGACTCTAAAGCCATATTGTTCCAGTTGTATAAAGACTTGAGGCCCTGGATAAGTTTACAAAAGGCAAAAATCTGGATATGCCCACTATTTCACATCTCGTCCAAGGACATTGTGGAAAACTTAAACTGTAAGTAGGATAACCTGTTCAAAAAAGGTATAGAGCATAGTCTGACTTGAGGGTCTACCTATGGTTGCATTGTACAAAAGAAAGTATGCACCTTTATTCCTAAATTCTTAAGTACAAGTCCTGGCCTATTAACTACCTGTGCAGCCATGTCATCTGTAAGAACTGTGGAAAAGTGCATTTGTGAGCATCTGCCAGTCCATTGCCAAGAACTTTAACTGATGGGTTTGAATTAGTCCTACATTAAAGAACTCTTCTGCTGTTCATCTGGTCTCCTTATTCCCTGCACTGCTACACTGCATTGACATCTACAGCTGAACCAAGGCACTGTGCCTTGCATCTCACCGCAACCCCCAAATCAAGGGTACCTCAGCCAACACCAGGCAGGACAAGAAGTGTTCTGAAGGGAAGAACAGGTGCACCCTCCCATCACTATACAGCCCAAGGGAGTGATTCAGAGAGAAATCAGACAACCATGAGTAGTTATTACCCCCAGTATTACAACCACTCCTATCCTCTCCACTCTCTCCGTGAGGCACGCTGCAGAAACAATAGAATTTCTATTAAAAAAAAAGGAGTCATCTCCATGTTTCTGGTTGTTGGGAGGGTGGCCAGCTTTAGAAAACTGATTATACAAAGTTTTGATGACAGATGCCCTTTAAACAATGCGTGCAGCACTTTAGATCTGCCATGTGCAAGCACTCCTGGATAATGCTTACTCTAAGCGTGAAAGATATTCAGTCATTTCCTCTCGCATTTTCCTGTGTGCAGGAAGCTGACAAATGATTTCTTTCGGTACTACAGAGAAAACCTGTATCCTTTCCGATGTTTATGGCAACTTTGAGCATGAACAGGTCAACAGTTCCATTTTAAATATTAGCACACTTGGCTTCAGGCTCCTCCATATTTACTGTGGAGCCCAGTGGGCTTCGATTCTCATGACCTTGCATATTTATTTTGAATAGCCTTTTGAAAGGATATAGGATATTATCATTCAGTTCAACCTTGGCTATGCGTGACATGAAGTTTCATCACTGCGCTACGCTGACTGCTTAGATGTAGTCTAATACAGTGGTTGTAGATAGGAGTGTAACTATAGTGGGTGCAGGAATTGCTGTTGTATCCGGACCAAGAACATCCCTCTTTCTTATGTGAGGAGACTGGTTCTATAAAGGTATATATCAGTAAGAGGTCCATTTACCAGTTTTGCATTGGGACACAATAGATTGTACAGTGTTAGACTCGAGGTCTTTGGGCCCACCAGGGGAAATTATTATTGGGGCCCAATCCCTATATCATCAATAATGTGTAATAGGTTTTGAATCAGAAAAATAGACCCTAAAGATAAGTGATTGGTTCCAAAAAAGGCTCCTAATGGGATTTTTCTCCTGGACCTTTAGAACACACTATGGCTTTAGAGACTGGGCCCACTGCAGGATCTTCTGCTTCTTTGGTGGGTCAGTCCAACTGTGGATTTGCAAACTATTTAAAGGGGTTGTCCGGGTTCAGAGAAGAACCCGGACATACCTGCAATTTCACCCAGGCAGCCCGCCTGAAGAGGGCATCGGAGCACCCATTGTGGAAGTGCTCATCTCCATAGTCATCTGTATCGCCATCCTCAGGGCGGCGAAACAGATGTCTGTGCTGCGGGGCAGGGGAGGGAGAGGCGTCTCCCCTGCCCGTTCCTCTGATAGGCTACAGGCACTAGGCCTGCAGCCTATCAGAGGCTGGCTCAGGAGGCGCAATGACGTCATCATGCCGCCTTAGCCGTACAGCGCGGGACACATGCCGGAAGAGGCCTGCATCTCATCACTGCCAGCTCAATGGAGGTAAGTATAAGTGTTTTTGTTTTTTTTTTCAATTGGAGCAATCACAGACTGGAGCTCTATTGGGGGCACTTGTTACTGGCACATGGGGGCACTGGGGGCATTTGTTACTGGCACTTGGGGGCACTGGGGCATTTCTTACTGGCACTTCGGGGTACTGGGGGCATTTCTTACTGGCACATGGGGGCACTGAGGGCATTTCTTACTGGCACATGGGGGCACTGGGGGCATTTCTTACTGGCACATGGGGGCACTGGGGGCATTTTTTACTGGCACTGGGGGCATTTCTTACTGGCACATGGGGGCACTGGGGGCATTTATTACTGGCACATGATTTGGGGGACATCTATGGGGGTGGGACACTTTTTACTGGCACATTATTGGGGGGAAATTTTGGGGGCACTTCTGGCACATTATTGGGGCACTTCGTACTGGCACATTATTGGGGGGCACTATGGGGGCACTTCTTACTGGCACATTATTGGGGGGAACTATGGGGGCACTTCTTACTGGCACATTATTGGGGGGGCACTATGGGGGCACTTCTTACTGGCACATTATTGGGGGCAATTACTGGTACATTATTGGGGGCACTATGGGGGCACTTCTTACTGGCACATTATTGGAGTGCACTATGGGGGCACTTCTTACTGGCATATTATTGGGGTGCACTATGGGGGCACTTCTTACTGGCACATTATTGGGGGCACTTCTTACTGGCACATTGGAAATGAGCGAACATGCTCGTCCGAGCTTGATGCTCGTTCGAGCATTAGGGTATTTGCATATGCTCGCTACTCGGACGAGCATATCGCAATCCTCGAGGAAATGGCAACTTCCTCTTCCTGCATGTTAGGCGCCTTTTTTCAGCCAATCAACATGCAGGAGAGTCTTTGGTACCTCCTAGCATCACGTGGGGCCCCTACAAGTCGATAGCAGGGATTGGCTGGCCAGATCAGATGACCTGGGAATATAAGAATCTGGTCCTGCGCTGCTCGCGTCATACGCCGCCTTCATGAGATTAGGGATAGAGCTGCTGTCTGTCAGGGAGAGTGTTAGGGTCTGAATTTAGATGTTGGTTAGGCAGGAATCACCCACAAAGAACCCAACAGCCCTTCTAAGGGCTACAAGCAACTTTTTTTTCGGTCTCCTCCAGGCTGCTGGCTGGGACTTGTAGTGCAGCTACCGCCATCTTGGCTGCACACTGTACACAGTGACTGGTGGCAGAAGGGACAGCACGTGGTCCACACAGACCCAAAATAAATTGGCCAAAGTACTCATTTTTGCTGCTGCTGTACCTTGGCTTGCTGAGATCTGTAGTGCAGTCTAGGGAATATGTTTTTCTGTCATTTCTATACACTACAGGCCAGTGAACAATTATGTAGTGTACTGTACAGTAGCGTCAGTCTAGGGAATACGTTTTTCTGTCATTTCTATACACTACAGTCCAGTGAACAAATATGTAGTGTACTGTACAGTAGCGTCATTCTGGGGAATACGTTTTTCTCTCATTTCTATACACTACAGTCCAGTGAACAATTATGTAATGTGCTGTACAGTAGTGTCAGTCTAGGGAATACGTTTTTTTATATATCCTACAGTGCAGTGAAAAATTGAGTGGTTTGCGGTGCAATAGCCGCCGTCTAAAGACTACGCTTTTCCTCTCATATATACTATAGTGCAGTATGAAATTGTGTTGTGTGCTGCACACTAGCCAGAGTGTAGAAAATATACGTTTTTCCTCTCAGTTATATATTATACAGTGCAGTGAAAAATTCTGTAGTGTGCTGCACACTAGCCGGAGTGTAGAAAATATACGTTTTTCCTCTCAGTTATATATCCTACAGTGCAGTGAAAAATTGAGTGGTTTGTGGTGCAATAGCCGCCGTCTAAAGACTACGTTTTTCCTCTCACTCATATATACTACAGTGCAGTGAAAAATTCTGTCGTGTGCTGCACACTAGCCGGAGTGTAGAAAATATACGTTTTTCGTCTCAGTTATACATTATACAGTGCAGTGCAAAATTCTGTCGTGTGCTGCACACTAGCCGGAGTGTAGAAAATATACGTTTTTTCTCTCAGTTATATATCATACATTGCAGTGAAAAATTGAGTGGTTTGCGGTACAATAGCCGCAGTCTAAAGACTACGTTTTTTCTCTCAGTTATATATCATACAGTGCAGTGAACATACAAAATGTTGAACCCAAGGGCTAAGGGTCGAGGGCGTGGGCGTTCAAGTAGTGTAGGGGGCAGAGGCCGTGGTCCTGGGCAGGGTGACACAGTACATGTTGATGAGGGAGCAGTGGAACGCCGCAGAGTTTCGCTCCCTAGCTTCATCTCGCAACTTACTGGTTCACGTGGTACACCACTATTGAAACCACAACAGTGCAAACAGGTGATGACGTGGATAGCGGACAATGCGTCCAGTAATTTATCCACCACCCAGTCTTCCACACAGTCCACCCACGCTAGCCAAGGGAGTAGACCTCTGGCTCCTCCAGCTCAACCTCCTTCCCCCCAGCCTGACCCCCCATGGAAAGTATGGATTCAGATCTGGCATACTCACAGGAACTCTTTTCAGGACCCTACCCAGAGACACAAACCACTGCTCAACAGCAACCTGAGCAGTTGCTCTGTCCCGATGCCCAAAATTTAGAACTTTCACAGTCTGTGGGTGATGAGAGTGTGGACTTAGTGCAAGTACTGCGTGAAGAGGTGTCGGATGATAATGATGATGATGATGAGACACGGTTGTCAGACAGTGACGTTGTTGTCAGGGCAGTAAGTCCGAGGGGGGAGCAGAGTGAGGAATCGGAGGAAGAGCTGGTGGATGATGAGGTGACTGACCCGAGCTGGGTTGGTAATCCAACTCAAGACAGTGCTTCTGAGGGGGAGGCAAGTGCAGCACCAGAACAGGTTGGAAGAGGCAGTGGGGTGGCCAGAAGGAGAAGCAGGGCCAGAGCAGGTAGATCAGCAACTGTTTCACGGAGTCAAGCTCCCGTGCCGAGGCCTAGATGTTCACAAGTCTGGAGGTTTTTTAAAGAAAGTGAGGATGACCGACGGACTGTGGTGTGCAACCTGTGCCACACCAGGATCAGCAGGGGAGCCACCACTACCAGCCTAACCACTACCAGCATGCGCAGGCATATGAGTGCTAAACACCCGACTCAGTGGAACCAAGGCTGTTCACCTCCTGCGGGTCACACTACTGCCCCTTCCCCTGTGTCACATGCTGCCTCTGCGGGTCAACCCCCCGCCCAGGACCCCAGCACGAGCGCCTCCCACCCAAAAACTACCCCTTCGCCTCCACGATCCTCCACAGCGTCCACCAATGTGTCCCTGCGCAGCGTTCAACTGTCATTAGATCAGACATTGGAGCGCAAGCGGAAATAAAGTTCCACACACCCACATGCACAAGCCCTCAACATCCACATACAGGGCCACGCTAAATTTTAATGTGCTTCGCCTGCTCCCGCAGTGTAACTTGGTCACTCTGTAGTCACAGCCATACAGGGCCCCGATAAATTTTAACGTGCTTTGCCTGCTCCCGCAGTGTAACTCGGTCACTCTGTAGTCACAGCCATACAGGGCCACACTAAATTTTAATGTGCTTTGCCTGCTCCCGCAGTGTAGCTCGATCACTCTGTAGTCACAGCCATACAGGGCCATGCTAAATTTTAATGTGCTTCGCCTGCTCCCGCAGTGTAACTCGGTCACTCTGTAGTCACAGCCATACAGGGCCACGCTAAATTTTAATGTGTTTCGCCTGCTCCCGCAGTGTAACTCGGTCACTCTGTAGTCACAGTCATACAGGGCCACGATAAATTTTAATGTGCTTCGCCTGCTCCCGCAGTGTAACTTGGTCACTCTGTAGTCACAGCCATACAAGGCCACGATAAATTTTAACGTGCTTTGCCTGCTCCCACAGTGTAACTCGGTCACTCTGTAGTCACAGCCATACAGGGCCACACTAAATTTTAATGTGCTTTGCCTGCTCCCGCAGTGTAGCTCGATCACTCTGTTGTCACAGCCATACAGGGTCACTCTAAATTTTTATGTGCTTCGCCTGCTCCCGCAGTGTATCTCGGTCACTCTGTAGTCACAGCCATACAGGGCCATGCTAAATTTTAATGTGCTTCGCCTGCTCCCGCAGTGTAACTCGGTCACTCTGTAGTCACAGCCATACAGGGCCACGCTAAATTTTAATGTGTTTCGCCTGCTCCCGCAGTGTAACTCGGTCACTCTGTAGTCACAGCCATACAGGGCCACGATAAATTTTTATGTGCTTCGCCTGCTCCTGCAGTGTATCTCGGTCTCTCTGTAGTCACAGCCATACAGGGCCACGATAAATTTTAATATGCTTCGCCTGCTCCCGCAGTGTATCTCGGGCACTCTGTAGTCACAGCCATACAGGGCACGATAAATTTTAACGTGCTTCGCCTGCTCCCGCAGTGTATCTCGGTCGCTCTGTAGTCACAGCCATACAGGGCCACGCTAAATTTTAATGTGCTTCACCTGCTCCCACAGTGTAACTCGGTCACTCTGTAGACACAACCATACAGGGCCATGAAAAATTTTAATGTGCTTCTCCTGCTCCCGCAATGTAACTCGGTCACTCTGTAGTCACAGCCATACAGGGCCACGTTAAATTTTAACGTGCTTCGCCTGCTCCCGCAGTGTAACTTGGTCACTCTGTTGTCACAGCCATACAGGGTTACCCTAAATTTTATTGTGCTTCGCCTGCTCCCGCAGTGTAACTCGGTCACTCTGTTGTCACCGCCATACAGGGTCACGCTAAATTTTATTTCTTCTTTGACTGCTACCTCAGTCTAACTCGGTCACTCTGTTGTCACCGCCATGCTGTGTCAGGCTACATGTTTGGGTGGCTCACCTGCTACCTCATGTAACTTGGTCACTTGTTGGTGTCACCGCCATGCTGTGTCAGGCTTATGCCTGCGTCGTGGGGCGGGGGATAGGACAGCAGTGCCAGCATGGGCATGGGTGATGGACCTTCGTTGCACCTAGTTGGGTGCTTCCCTAACACGTGATGGGCATGTGCCTCGCCCTTCTTGGTTTGGGTGAGCACAATTGCCTTGAGGGTCACCACCAGGCTGTTGGCCGAGAATTTGGGGTAATGGTGGGATTAGGCAGCCTCAGAGGCATCCATGCATGCTACCCCTGCTGTTTTCTGTCCATTTCCGTGGTGTTTCAATCATTTTCTGAGATTTCCAGGTTTTCACCCTGCCTTCCCTAGGCAGAGCCTTGGTCCCCTGCAAAAAATGCTCGAGTCTCCCATTGACTTCAATGGGGTTCGTTATTCGAAACGAGCACCCGAGCATCGGGAAAAATTCGACTCGAATAACGAGCACCCGAGCATTTTAGTGCTCGCTCATCTCTAATTATTACTTCTGGGGCACAGTGGGGACATTACTACTGTTGGGGGCACTATTACTAACAAGTGCACTCTGATGGAGAATTATTAGTTGGGACTTCGGGAGCACTATTACTGTGGGGGGCACCCTGGCACAGTATCAGCATAGCACACTTATGTCTGGGGGGCGTTATGCTTACACTATTACTGTCAGGGACACTATTTGCTGGGCGCAGTTATTTTAGGACGCTGTGTGCCAATAATTATTGAAGAGAGCTGGTGCACGGCACTCAGGCCGATTAGCGCTGCAACGGGTCAAAGCATGTAAGTTGAGGAAGGCCAGGATTGGCCAAAACGCGTCCTTTTGCTTGTGAGCATTGAAGCATGTTTTGCTATTGAAAATAAAAATCTTGAAAGAGACAATGCTGCTGGGATTTTCTCAATAATTATTGAAGGGCACTATCTGTGTGGTACTAGTGGCACAGTACTGGGGGTGGTAGGATGATTTGTCCAGAAGACGGGAGGATGATGGAAAAGTAATAAACTAAGATTTTTTTCTGTCAAACTGTAGAGATGAGAAATGGCTGAAAAATGGCGTCTGGTCTGAAAGGAAAAGATGAGAAAAGAGAACATCTACATCAGAGGAGACGTTACTGGATGTAAGAGGTATGGGGCGCTGTATTAGGCTACATTCACACGAACATTGTGTTTTGCAGTCTGCAAATTGCGGATCCGCAAAAAAAAAAACGGATGATGTTCCGTATGGCATCTTTTTTTTTGTGTGAATCCACTGTAAAAATGTCTATCCTTGTCCGCAAAACGGACAAAAATAGGAATGGACATACCGCATTTTTTGTTGACCCATTTAAAGGGGTATTCTCATCTTAGACAATGGGGGCATATCGCTAGGATATGCCCCCATTGTCTTATAGGTGCGGGTCCCACCGCTGGGACCCGCAGCTATATCCAGAACGGAGCGGGGAGCGCTGCGCCTGGAGCCGGGGGTCCGGCCACCACCAGGCACAGGTCCCCGCTCCGCTCATAGAAATGAATGGGAGCCGGGCCGTGCATGCGCGGTGCGCTCCCATTCATTTCTATGGAGCCGACGAAAGTAGCCGAGCCAGCGCTCGGCTATTTTCGGCAGCCCCATAGAAATGAATGGAGGGCGGCTGCGCATGCGCAGTGCGCCCTCATTCAGTTCGGGGGCTCCGTTCTGGATATAGGTGCGGGTCCCAGCGGTGGGACTCGCACCTATAAGACAATGGGGGCATATCCTAGCAATATGCCCCCATTGTCTAAAATGAGAATAACCCTTTAAGTGAATGGATCCGCATCTGAGACGCAAAATATGCGGATCGGAGGCCGCAAAAACAGCTAGGTGCACCAGCGCTGAGGGAAGGGGGGGGGGGGAAAGGCCCAAGCTGAACTCTTGCACCAGGGCCCATGAGCCTTTAGCTACGCCCCTGTGTCCAGGATTTGAAATATATGACTGGCTTCTTTCTAAAAGAGTGCTACATCTTGTTCTAAGGTATGGTATTCATGTCAATGGAGCTAAGCTACAATACCAGACACAACCAATAAAGAGATATAGCCCTGTTTCTAGAAGAAAGCGGCCCTGTTTTTCTAAACCTAGTCAACCGCAATAAATGTTAGTTGTTGAGAAGCCCAGCTATAAGTTTAAACTCTAGAACATTTTTTATGCTAATGGATAAATAAAAGGCATTAGTAGAACTATGGTACTCATGCATGTAAAAGTGGACCTTTCATAGCATAAGCAGTAAGTATCCATTACCATGTGAAACGTTGGGCAGTTAGCAGAGACATGACAGGTTACTTTGGTTGGATTATGTTTTAGTGCACAGCGCCCTCTCTTGGTGTGAAACATAATTGTTACTTGAAATCATTCCTTCCTATACTCAATCTATCTCAATGCCGATTGATACTGACTTGTGTGTGGTATGAGATTTATCACAATAGTAAAGAATAGATTTATCATGTAATAAAGAAATGAAGAGAGAAGAGATGTAATTTTTTTTCTTACAGTCTGAATACTCACACGACGGTGGTGCAGTAATGTGATAATGTTTATAGTGTTGGAGTCAGTTATATAGTAATGATATTATAGATTTTTATACAATTCATTTTAAATCCAGACCACTCAAAAGACTTCTAATGTATCTATCTATCTATCTATCTATCTATCTATCTATCTATCCATCCATCATCCATCTATCTGTGCCTATTTTATTGTCAGGACTGCACAAACATTAGCATTGCGAAAGCAAGAGGGAAATAAAGGCATGAGGGCTATGGACACCTCCAGGGTAGGGGCTATAGGGACTTATTATGTTCCTCTCAGTCTATGGCACATACTAATATATTGTACTGCTAACACTGTGTTTTCTTCTTCTTCTCCCAGGAAGATGTATAGTTTCTCTTCCTCCTTCATTGAGCTGAAGAAATGGCAAGAGGTCAGAATGTCTCATGAAGTGAGTGTCCCTCACTGCTAAGAATTTTGGACAAGATGTAGGGCCTCCTGGTTGTACAGGTCACATTTCATAAAAAGTCTATTGTCTATAGAATTACTGTTCAAACTAGAAGCCAGATATAAAACTACTACCTTTACTCCATAAAAGGGGAACCGAGTATTTGGGGCATTGCAGAAGGAACAACCTTCTCCTGCAGCTATCTATCATTTATTAAATTACCTTAACATAGAGTTATTATCCGCCAAGTGACCTTTTACTTTGAGCCATGAGTTGGTCAGAAGCACAACAAATGTCATTCATACAAAT
This sequence comes from Rhinella marina, assembly GCA_900303285.1. NCBI lineage: Eukaryota > Metazoa > Chordata > Amphibia > Anura > Bufonidae > Rhinella > Rhinella marina. The sequence goes on along the minus strand of ONZH01013035.1, from coordinate 129,232 downwards.
ATGATTCAGTGTTTTTGTTGGCATTTGTCCAGGCCTCTCCCTAACATATTTCTTATGACTGTAATCTGCTGAACATTTATCTGCAGTACAATGCAATGAGTTACTTTATGATGGATGCCACCCATTATGTTTGAATGTCAAAGGTTTGTGTAATGTGACAGCACTGTAGCCTACTTCAGAAGTTTGACAAAGTATGTTACAAAATGGAAGTGAGGGTTTTTATTTTCACTGACTGCAGGTCATGATAGCGACAGAGGCACATCCCAGTAAGACCAGAAAGGAAGGAGAAAACACTTTACTGAGTCTTGTGGTGACTTTACTTATTTCATGTAATAAATCAACTTGCACGAAAGGCTAAGACTGAGGATCACTTAATTTTTTCCATGAGCAGGCTGTTTATATTATTCTCTTTGTACATCGTCCAACGGATAAACCTAATTGGCATTATATGTAACATGTATAGCTCTTAGATGAGACAAGCACAGGCACTCAGCCTATACAAAAATATAATACAAAAATTATATATCCAAAAATATATCTTTATTGAAATCGATAAAACAAATAAATAGATGCATAAATTGGCAAACACAACTACATGGAGAGTCCACAAAACACGTCAGGACATCAAGTTACAGCATTGCAAGCAATGGAAAAGGTGAGATGGAAAAACAAGCATAAATAAATGCAAAATCAAACCATGTGGCTCCCCCACCTAGATAAATATACCATGATTCACAACACAATACAGACCCGGCTAGTGGCACCTCCAAGAGACCCCGACACGCGAAACATGTGTCGGGGTCTCTTGAAGGTTTTATTTTTTCTTCTCAACCCTGCAGTGTGCCCAAACAGAAGTTTATGACCACATAGAGGGCATTGTTGCACTCAAGATAAATGATCTGACAATATTTGGGGTGCTATTACCTCATGTTACCAAAAGTGAGACTAATTCACTGAATTGAGCCAATCACTGTACCCTTAAATGAATTCCGCTTGCAAAATGGTGTCACTTCTTGGTGTTTTCAACTGTAGGGGCACCTCAGGGTCCTTTCCTTTTAAACCTTGCTGTGTTGCCGGGTTGGCCCCACCCCCGGTTAGCGATCAGGCCTAGAGTGAGAACGTGTATGTTTGAGCTGCTGACAACTAGGTCTAGTCCAGGGAACCTTTATTCCTGAAAGCTGCCAAAAAAACAACTGGATGGAAAACTACCCCTGAGAGAAAGAAAACATATATTTCAAGATGGTTGAGGAGCACTAAAAAGGTCATACTGGAGTAAGACAGTAAGGTAAAGCATACTCATGGCAATAGTATTAGTTGTGGAAAGGTTTATTTGCTTAAAGAAGAAAAATTTTTATTCTCTGACCTGTTAGAAAGGTGCATGATAGAATCTGTAGAGAATACAATCTTTCATCAGAGACTGTAATTCTTAGTTATCCCCTCTCTTCTTATTGTAGCTGGGTCATGTGACCAACTCCCTGACCTTCAACTGACCCAGGACAGGAAGCCAGTTACTGCTCTATTCATTCCTATGAGACTGAAAGTGAGGCTCCCATAGGAATGCATAGAGAATTAGACTTCCTGTCCACACATGAAATGCTGTGTGAGTTGGTGGCTCTGATTACTAGTCACATGACACCATACCTCCCAACTTTCCAACGAGGAAAAGAGGGACAAAAGTAGCAAAAGTGTCACAATTAGGCCACGCCCATGCCACACCCCCTGTACACACCCATTTCCCGCCCACTAACACCAATTCACACTCTGCCTTCTCCAAATATATTGAGTATAGTGCCACAGCTGATGACATGCACAGGCACCATCCATGTGGCCATCACTATCTGGGGATGTGGACCCATTCACTTGAACGTGATCTGCTATCTGCATCCAACGGTCCGCATCGCAAAGAAGTAGTGCATGCACTACTTTTTTGCGGAACAGAGGTATGAAAAGAAAACCCACCGAAGTACTCCACAGTGCTTCCATGGGTTTCTGTTCCCTGCCTCCACACTGTATCTTCTGGACTGCGGACACATTCAAGCCAATGGCTCTGCATCCGTGAACTGCAATTTGTGGTCTGAAATACAGGCATGGACAACTTATGGTCATGTGACTGGAGCTTTGATGACGGAGTTTGGCGTCATCGCCATTCCCCGTCATTGCAGCCAGGTGTCTGCTGTTTGATACTGTGTATGGGGCAGGCTCACCGCTGCAGTCTGCTCCATCCATTGTCTCAGCACCGCATAGTGAGTGGGGCAAAACACTGCCTGCATGATCCAGCTTATCATAATGTATGCAAAACAGAGAAATGAATCTGGATCGCACATCCTCGTGCTATGTTTTGATCTAGTTGCTTCTCAGCATAATTTAACATCGCTTCTCAGCGTAATTAATAGTATACTACCCCTCTGTCTTAGTGCACATGAGGCATTAGTATACGTTTTGATCAAAAAGCATAGGCCCACTCACCGCGCCAAGGTTGCCTCCTCGAGTGGGAACCTACTCTAAATTTGGCGCGGCGCTGCGCGGCGACCACCGGCGCCACAGCACCATACCGATAGGCGGCGAAGCTCAGCAGCCAGACAGCGCCCCCGCTGCCCAGCTAAGCCTCCCTGGCGCCGAGCTCCACCAACCCACCAGCACAGCACCAAGGCAACAATGGCCGCCGCGCAGCACCGCACCCAACCTTTCTCTGCTCTCAGGAACTCCAACTGAGAGAAAGTAGGAATTTATAGACCCTCATGCAGACACCTGCTAATTTAAAAACACCTGGGCCGAAAGGGGAGGAGTGCTGATACCAGAATGAAAAAAAGGAAAGATCCTACACAATGTATGCAAAACAGAGAAATGAATCTGGATCGCACATCCTCGTGCTATGTTTTGATCTAGTTGCTTCTCAGCATAATTTAACATCGCTTCTCAGCGTAATTAATAGTATACTACCCCTCTGTCTTAGTGCACATGAGGCATTAGTATACGTTTTGATCAAAAAGCATAGGCCCACTCACCGCGCCAAGGTTGCCTCCTCGAGTGGGAACCTACTCTAAATTTGGCGCGGCGACCACCGGCGCCACAGCACCATACCGATAGGCGGCGAAGCTCAGCAGCCAGACAGCGCCCCCGCTGCCCAGCTAAGCCTCCCTGGCGCCGAGCTCCACCAACCCACCAGCACAGCACCAAGGCAACAATGGCCGCCGCGCAGCACCGCACCCAACCTTTCTCTGCTCTCAGGAACTCCAACTGAGAGAAAGTAGGAATTTATAGACCCTCATGCAGACACCTGCTAATTTAAAAACACCTGGGCCGAAAGGGGAGGAGTGCTGATACCAGAATGAAAAAAAGGAAAGATCCTACACAATGTATGCAAAACAGAGAAATGAATCTGGATCGCACATCCTCGTGCTATGTCCATCCTGGACCATGCAGGCAGCTGCGCGAAACAGCAGAGAAAAAACAGTGACACCTCATATTGAATCTTTCTATAGGGGCCCCTTCTTCACTTTCTGTACAAGTACAGGGAATACTGATAGAAATATTTTATTTTTAATATACCCCTGTTATATACCATTATTTTATCATTTGGTGGATTTTATCCAGAACTCCAGCCCACCCCTATTATAGTGAATGGGGATGGAGTGTAGTTCCGGCCCCACACGTGCACTAGCGGCAGCACGGATCCGGTAGGCTGTTCACCTGCCGGATCCCGTGTCACCAGTGTGAAAGTAGCCTAAGAGTTGATTCACGCGGCCATGTTTTGCAGACCACATCTTTTGAAGCCCGTTTGAAATTAATTGGTATGCAAATGTTCTGCAAAACTGCGGAACAGATGCAGACCCAGAATAACGGTCGTGAATGGGTCCGGAATCCGGTTGTGTGCATGAGCCGTAAGTCTCATGCACCTATACTCCCAGCATTATGATGTCGAACATCATTCTGCTGGGAGTATAGGTGCCTGAGACTCACTATTTGGCTAAAGCCCCCTGAAGGGGTTAAACTATAAACAACTGAACTGGACAGGAAAAAGTAAAAAAAAATAAATAAAATAACTGGACCTTACTAGTGTTTGAAGACTGTAGACAGGCCAGCAGCAAGCAAGACAGGGACCAGCTGCACTGATGGGAGGAAGGCAAGAGTAAATTCCACACTTTTCTCACTGAGTGGTGAGATGATCACATATGATCACAGGGAACTACTTGGGGCACAATGTCAGCGCTGTGGTGAGGACTGCAGAAGGAGGAGGCAATCATCACGTTATTTTCCTGTGACCTCGGCCCTGTCTTCTGCAAGTCTCTTTCAAGGCTCCTGCACTCTCTTCCCTGGCTCATGAGAGGAGGCGGGGCCAATACCAGCTGACTGGGACAGCGCAGCACAGAGCACAGTGAGTGAAAAGGCAGGACACTGATAGTAAGCCGGGACATGCAGGCAGCCGCCCGGGACAGCGGGACTGTCCCGCTGGATCCAGGACGGTTGGGACCTATGTGACACAGATGAGAAGCATCAGGGAGATATAACTCACAAATTCAGCCACTGGTAAGAAAATGACATTCACTACAGATTACATCATGTACATTTCTAGCAGGACATGGAATAAAATTTTTTGCGGGAGTTCTTCTTTAAGGTGCTCACCACACTTCTGAGATGGACTTGCCATCCAATCTAAATTCTGCACCCCACGGACTGGGCATTGCAGAAAGGACATTAAGAATTATTGCACACCTGTGGTCATTTGGAAGGATTGCATAGAGTATCTAGCGACAGACACAGGGAGGACTATCACCAACATTGCCACCTTTATACATCCTACTGCTGTGTAAGTACTACAGCCTCCATCACCTACTCAGTAAAGAGGGACATCCAGCTTCCATCATCTGCTGGCCTTCCTGCCTCGCACCCATCTACCTAACATCAAGGGCACCCCAGTCACCACCAGACAGGAGCCTCCAAAAGTCCAGGGTATTCCCTGAGGGAAGAAACTATGCGCCCTCCCATTACTGCATAGCCTGTGGCTCGCTAGGGTGAGTACTACTACTCACGTCCTTCCGTCTCTTGCCTCCTCTGCAGGTTTGCTGCAAATACTCTGAGTCTTTGAACTTAGAATGAAATCTATGTCAGTTTATACTTATGCCACAAATCTGTTAGTGCCAATGACCCAGACCCACGTCACACCGCATTTTCAGAAAATGACGAAGGTGGCATAAAAATGCCATTTGGGCAAATAGTATCGGTATCCTGGACACTGCCACACTACAAATTATTCAGAAATGTTTTGCTGAACATAACTAAGGCTACTTTCACACTAGCGTTTTTAAATTCCGGTATTGAGTTCCGGAATGCTGAGTTCCGCATGCTGCGGTTTGTTCTCCGGTCTGAAGACGGAACGGAATGCTTTCAGGAGCATTCCGTTGTCTTCAGACCGGAGAACAAACCGCAGCATGCGGTTTTCTCTCCGGTCCAGGCATCCGCACCAAGACGGATCCGGAATGACCCCTAATACAAGTCAATGGGGACGGATCCGTTTGGTGTGACCAACATGGTAAACGGATCCGCCCTCCATTGACTTTCAATGGAGTTCAGGACGGATCCGTCACCACATTCATACAGACAGACATACATACATACATACATACATACATACATATACACACATACACACAAACACATACATACTTACATACTCCAGGCAGGCACGCAGGCCGCACGTCTTCATGCCCAGGAGGCGCGGTGCTATGACGATTCCCTACAGCGTCATAGCTGCGCGCCTCCTGGGCGTGAAGACGTGCGGCCTGCCTGCCTGGAGTATGTAAGTATGTATGTGTTTGTGTGTATGTGTGTGTATGTCTGTATATGGTACTGTGTGACATGTGTGGGGCCAGAACACAGTTCCGGCCCCACACATGTCCCTGCGGCAGTCCGGATCCAACGGCACCCTTCACCTGCCAGATCCGGACTGCTGCTAGTGTGAAAGAGGCCTAAGAATGCAAGGTGTTTACTTGGCCTCCAAATTCCCCAGATCTCAATTTGATTAAGCATCTGTGGAATGTACTGGAAAAACAAATCCCATTAATGGAGGCTCTACCTTGCAGTTTATAGGACCTTAAGGATCTGCTGCTAACGTCTTTATGCCAGATATGATGGGATATCATCCCTTGAAGAGTCATTGTTGTTTTAACAGCATAAAGGAGACCTATACAGTCTTAGGCAGATTTTATGTTGTGGCTGATTTGTGTATATGTGCATGGTTGTGTAGAGCATGTTGTGTCAGCCTGAATAGTTGATTTAGAACACAAAAATAGAAAGAATCTGAGTAGGAACTAGGAAGCAACAGATAATTATTTTGAATGTGTCACAAGAGAGGCCCTTATGCAGTGAATAACTTGTCACAAATATAAATATATAAGACACCTGCCTTCAGGTGCATGTTATAAATGTCAGATTGACGCCAACACCCTGCTCCATTTGGTATGTATTATGGAACTATACATTTCTTGTGATTTAGCTGTTTTTTATAAGGAAGTGCTTGACTTTATAAATTCTAGATTATATTTTATCCCTGTTTATCTCCTTGTAGATTTATCTTGTGGTGATCCTCCGCCCATGGATTGACAAGATGTGTCCGAGTTACTCCTTATGGGTTTTTCTTGTATCAGTAGGTAATAAAGAGGAGAGTATTTCCATCGTGATATTGGAAAAATCACATGCAACAGCCCATGGACAATAGAGTTGACTTTGAATATTTGACGGTAACATAACCTAAATGTACAACCACACAGTCAGGTTTCCTGATGCAGTTTTGGAAGTTAAAATCAGGGGTGAATAATAAAACAAGAGAAGTACTAGAACATTTCTAAATCACTTATTTTAAATTAAGCCTCAGCTCACAGGAAATGGGGACGTGTCAGAGCTAGCTAAGATCCAGAGCCTGATAAAAGAACTGCTTCTGCATTATAGTAGTGCCCTGTGTGTCAGTGCGTGTGATTTCCCCCTCCTTATCTGTTCTGTGAGCTGCTCCAGAGCTGAAAACAAACATAGTGGAAAGTAAGGGAAAGGATGTCACAGCAGTACAGTGCTGGTAGATTTCATAGAAGGGAGACAACTGTGCTGCTGAATAATATGGCTGAAAGAGACATTAGGGAATTACAAAAAAAAGACCAGGAGTGGCATGTGAGACAGTCGCATGGCCTCTCTCATAAGTTTGCTATGCCAACCAGGCAAGCTCGGGCTGGTCGGCCAATCAAAGAATTGATGCCAAGCCATTCAGAGCTCGGTGGCCAATCAGAGGTGTAGGTGTGGGATTTTAACCAGGCATTGACACTAGGTCAATGGCTGTGATTGCGAATTGTGTCGAATTGAGTTACGCAATCTGGGATTTGAACAAGATATTTTACAAAAATGGTAGTTGAAATTTATAACAGGTACTGAACAGAGATGACCTGCATTTTATTGTATTATAAAAATTACATAAGGACACCCTAATTCCCCCTGGAAGACCTATAACATCCAGTATAAGATCAATTACATCATTTTTATCTCAATATATAATTTTTCACAGCCCTTTGTTAAAAAAAACTATCATATATCAAAGACACAACATATGTTATTAAGATATTGGAACGCTTAGAATATTAATCTCATTGAGTACTTGGGACATTGGGGATTGGATGTGAAGAAGAAACAGGTATATTTTTTGTTGGAGGTTATACATTTTATTTTAAACCATACCTATTTCTATTATTGACAAATACATTATATATGTATATTATGTACAAAATTGGGGGACCGTCATGGGTGCCAATTTTGGCTCAAGCTATGCACATTTATTTTTGGCACATTGGGAACATACCATCATTGCCCTGAAACTGGGGAAAGGCCTAGTGCTTAATTAATATTCCCACCAGTCAATTTCGACATTTAAAAAGAAATTGCACAAAAAACAAAGCAGTTTAAGCCAGAAGCCATGAATATTTATACACCTATACAAAATGGGCTCAGTACAACATAGTGGCATCATATATACACTGCCAATAACAACAAAAATAGTGATACCACACAGTATACTAAAAATTCCAAAAAACATGATCCTTATTATAACAAATTCAGTTAAAAATGAGACTGCGAGGAAGCGACTGCGAAATGGCGTTGGGGTCTCAAGAGCTACTGTGATGTGTATATCTGTTTACAATTTGAACTATGCGCTGTTTGTACTTTCATTCATATCGCCTTATGGGTAATACTTATTGGTTCTAATGCTGATACATCGTCCATAATGACTGTTCTGCCATATTGTAGTTTCGTGTTCTGCTTGGGTATGGATCTGGTCTGTTTTCAATCATGGATTATAATTTTTAATAGGATTTGTTATAGTTATAGATTTTGCTTTTTTGAATTTTGAGTATACTGTGTGGCTATTTTTGGTGTTAGAAGCTATGGATATGATAAAACAAATTCAGGCTAAACAATATCCAATGAATGTAAGATATATCCTTAGAAAAGGTCAGTGATTTGGATAGGTCCCGTATCCCTTTTTTCCCATCTGGTTCTGACCTTGGTTTGGCTTTGTGACTACCCTCTGTCTTGCAATTTTGTACTGTTTTGTCCTTCTGGTACTGACCCATTCCTGTACGATGTGTTCTATCTGTGTGTATGTCTGTAGTAGAGTAGGAAATGTTGACTAGTTGTGGACATGCCAGTTCCAGTTCTGTCTGTGTGTTTGGATTGCTCATATTATTGACCTCTGCTAACCAGAGTGTTTTATGACAACTGGTGGTTGTTTGAGTCTGTTGCCATGGTTCCAGTCAGTGATCTCTATAGTTATCATTACAACATATTAGCAGGGAACATATCTACATAATTCAATAACCAATGATGAACAGAGCGAACGGCTGCAGCTATTTATAACTAGAATCCAAGTCAGCATATGACATCACAGTCAGCATAACGATTAACTTATATGTGGTTCTATTTGGGTGCTGCTGCTACTCTCTCTTTGGTGGAAATCCAAATCAACATTCTGACACAGACATTGGTGATCATATGATCGCGCCACTTGAGACCCGATGCAGGAGGTCGCGATAATCTGTCAACTCAGGCCACGAGCCAGAAGATGCTTGTGGCATGCATCGCAGATGGCGGCGAATGGGAATGAAGTGAGTATTTAGATATTTTTGAATATATTGTATGGGAGCACTACAAGCTGGAGCACTACTGGAGGGGTTAAATACAGACTGGAGCACTACATGGAGGCATTAGAGGCTGGCACATTACAGGGGGGTTCATTACAGGCCTCTGGAGCACTACAGGGGGAATTACAGGCTGAAACACTACAAGGGAGCATTGCAGGATGATTGGAGGGCATAAGACTCTCCCAGGAGAAACAGGAGCTTTTCACTCTTAAAGGGGTTGTCCCACGAAAAATATTCTACAGTTTTCAAACCAGCACCTGGATCAGGATACTTTTGTAATTGCATGTAATTAAAAATCTGTATAGTTACTGAGTTATTCAATAAAATGTATCTGTATAGTGCCACTTAATTTCTTATTTCTTTGTCCTGCTCACTGAGAAGGCCGCACATGCTCAGTTTCATCTTTCAACTGCCTCCTGAGCTGTGATACGAGGAGCTGAGACACGCCTCCTGAGCTGCAGCAGAAAAGACACTCCCCTTGAGCTGTCAGCTTGATATTAATCTAGCAGAGCAATGAATGTGGAGATCTCTGGATCCATGTGAGGTACAGGCTGGTTCTACATTTGTTAGATAGAGATTGTCATGTACTATATGATGCCTGATTTTAATTTTTTACATTATTCGTGGGATAACCCCTTTAAGGCTGTATAACACCTGCCAATTTTTCAGTAGATAATCTCTAATGAGCATTCATATGAATGGTTAGCAATCATCTTGCATTCTAATACTGCCACTGATTGCCAGATGAATGAGCATGCTTAAAAATCGTTTGCCGACAGCAGATCGTGCTAAATATCATCTCCATCTGGCAAATCACTAGACAGCATGGGGACAAGCAATGACATAGCGATCGCTCTCCCCTATGCTGCAGAGGAGATCGCTACATGTAACAGCAGCGGTCTCCTCCACTAGCAAGCAGGCAATTGCTGGGAGGGAACGCTTCCCTCCCAACAATCGCTTGCTCAGTCAGCCTGTGTAATACAAGCTTTAGATTGTTCAGGTGAGCTCCCAAGCCTTACTAGGAGGCATCTGTTCTTATGTACCTCCAGGTTATCAGGGCAAAAGATCTCCCATTGAGGGGATTCTCCCATCAAGTTACAGACTGGAGAATGCAATGACAGAGATGACAGGTCTTGTCTAATCCACTGGAGTTGTGGCATTGGTCCAGGAACTCCCATTGGAGGAGTCTTAGGTGAGACTAGGAAATCACCTGAATGGGAGAACTCATCAACCCCATGACTATGGATACTGTTCTTAGGGAGATCTTCTTCTTGGAACATAGCAATGACGCCCATATCTAGAATCAGAGGATGAGGAAGAGAAATAATAGACTTATCATAATCTATTATGAACCCAGGAACTGGATGGACATGAAAAGGACTATCATAGCCTCCCCCTACTGAGGTCTTTTAGAAGAAGAATTAGATGAAGATGTTCCTGGAGGATCTTCTCTGACCTGGCAAGCAGAAGCCAGTCATTTAACCCTAACTCCTTTTATGTTTCAAACTTTTTATTGAAGTTTTATCAAGATCATAAAATCATTACAGTCAATACCGCTGGTGCAGTCAGTTAAAATAAAAGGTAAACTCAACACAAATACTGAGTCAGCATCATTACATCTTAATCCAGACAGTAATGCTGAAAAACATAAGAGGGCCTGTTAAGGCCTAGACATAGTAAAAAAGCAATCAGAAAATAAAATAGAATCAAACAAAACAAAACATACGGTACATGTATTCTTAACTAGTGATCAAGCACTAGGTACAATCTCTGAGGGAATCATAGTGAGAACCGCTGTAGAGAGGATGAGTTCGGAGAGGTGTACTCCAACCAAAGTCTCCAGTGGGAGGTGTATCTGCCCATAGCGTGTTCTTTATAAGCCCAGACTTTCTCACACGAACCTGCCACATTGACTCTCTCCAGAATCTCTGCAACTGTTGGAATCTGATCAGATTTCCAGTATCTAGTCAGATTCAGTTTGGTGATCAAAAATAAGAAGGCAATTGGAACTCTGCAGCTGACAGGGATATCTTTCATACTCATAAATAACAGAGCCCAGTAGGGTGATTTTTCGATAACAATTCCACAGAAATTAGAGGCAAATGTGAAAATATCATCCCAAAGTCCAGCTATTTTGGGGCAGGACCATAGGATGTGAAGGAGAGTACCCCTTCCTCCACAGTTCCGCCAGCAAAGGTTAGAAGTGCCAGGGTATATTCGGCTCAGTTTATCAGGGGTGAAGTACCATCTCAGACATGTTTTAATAGCTGCTTCATAAAAGGAGATGCATCTAAAAGTGGAAGAGATGAAACGAAAAGCTAATACCCAATCTGATGCTGGCACATCTACTTGAAGCTATCTGTCCCAGGCCAGCAGCGGGGAAGATTTAGAAAAGGAGGACTTCGAACCCTAACCCCTTTTAGCCTCAGAGATGCCACTACCAATGTCACATTCTTTGTAAGCATGAGTGGGCAAGCTAGTAAAGCTAGTAAAGGCACCTCTCCCCAAGAAAAGGTATCTTGAGTACCCACAGTTGTCCGGTCACAGTTTGAAGTTTAGGGTGTGCACCACTTTAAGCAAGGAGGCCTATAAGAAAAGCTCAGGTTGTGGCCTGCAACAGGGAACACAGAACTCTGGCAGCACAGCCTGTTGCTGGAGTGTAGAGGAGGACCCGGCAGCCAGACAGGAGTAGTGGTGGCAGTAGGGTGAGTGAACAAGTACTCATGTCGGCCTGGGGAAGTGGGGCAGTAGTGGGCCAGGTTGCCAACGTAACAAGTACAGACAATATGTTAAAAGGAGAAGCAGTGAACTGGTAATGATTTACAGGCTCTGCAATAAAGACAACCACTCATATATATTTTTTTAGTGCAGCAGATTTATTGGTATGTGAAGAGAAGAAGAGCGAGGACAGAAAGAATGGACTCCATCCTGAACCATTTTCTAACTAAGAACCTGTGGAAGTATTTTAGGACACATTGGATCTCCTATCCAATAGTTCTTTTAAATTGGAACCAACATTTCCGCCCTGTGAGACTTCAGCTAATTCCTTTTCTTGTTGAAAAGGGAACATCTGTTTAAACTGTTTATTTAAAACTCCGCTTTGAAAGGCCCAGGACTCCTGGAAGTGGAGTCTGAGCCTTCCCACTCAGGCAGTTTCCTGATACTCAGTCCAGATTGCCAGAATGAGCTTAAAGGGGTATTCCCATCTCACAAATGTAGTTTGTATAGTTAGATATAGCCATACCAATATTATTACTAATAGAATGTATTTTTATAAAATGTACCGTTTAGAAGATTTGCCTATTTGTATATCCATTGTCTCAAACACATCAGTCAGACCGTTGCCCCTAGTTACGGCCACCGCAGCCATGTAGTAGTGGTGGCCGGCTTGCTCTTGTTCAAACCCAGCAGGGGTAACTGCTGTATTGTGAACACACATTGCATGAGCATGCGGAGACACATCTTAGGGTTGTAGCATTTTTGTCTGTGTTTCCAAAACGCAGAGAAACGGCTCCTGTTCCAAGATCAATTCATGTCTATGGAGCAGGATCCGTTTATAAAGTTTGGGTTTTGGACGGATCCTGACCATTGCGTTTTGGACTGCTAGCATACAAAACGCAGATGTGAAAGTACCCTAAGATGTGCCTCTGCATGCTCATGCAATGTGCGTTCACAATACAGCAGTTACCTCAGAGCGGGTTTAAACAAGAGCAAGCCAACCACCACTACTACATGGCTGCGGTGGCCGTAACTAGGGGCAACAGCCTGACTGATGTGTGTGGGACAATGTCTATACAAATAGGCAAATCTTCTAAACGGTACATTTTATATAAATATATTCTATTAGTAATAATATTGGTATGGCTATATCTAACTATACAAACTACATTTGTGAGATGGGAATACCCCTTTAAGCTCATTCTGGCAATCTGGACTGAGGATCAGGAAACTGCCTGAGTGGGAAGGCTCAGACTCCACTTTAAGTATCTTCTCAATGTTCAGCAGCTAAAGCCTCTGGGACTCTTCTTCCTCAGATAAGGAGGAATGGACCTCATCAATAATCTGCAGGTCACTTCCGGGAATGTAGCTGACTCTGGTTGAAATTTTTGCCTGGTTGGAACTATTTGTTCTTCAATGCATGGTCTTAAATTCATCCCAAATATCATTAAAGGAGTTGGGGGTGGAGTTTATATGCCATGATTTTACCAACTGAAACATTGGTAAGTATGCATCTTTAGTAGAAGTAGGTCTATCAGAAGGATGGTGAGGAGCACAGCCACAGGAGTACCAGTAATCATAGTCATCCATAAAAGTAATTTCACATTCCCTGCATGTCAAAGTGAGGCTCTTATTGGATGACTTCCTTGTACCAAAATCTGAATGGAACATCTGAAAAATACAAGACAATAAATACTACATAATTGGTATAAATAACCTGAAAAAAAAGGTCCATAGAAATGCAGGCGTAGCAGTAGTACAGTAGATTTACCACTAGATGTCACTATAGTTCAAGGGGAAGCCTAAAAGAAAACCTTACACAGCAAGGGTGCACAACATTTTCTGGGTGGGGGCCACATTGTCAGACTGAATCAACGTCAATGGCCGAAAATAAAATTTAAAGGGGTATTAACAACTGAAATATTGTATTAATGGCATATTGAACATACAGTATATATCATAAATGTCTAGTTATACTTCCAGGACTCCCATCTAATGGGGGAATACATGAAAGATACATTGGAGCAGCCACACGACATAGACATACATGCCTGTTACTAGATAGTTGGGGGCCGCACAGAATGGTATTGAGGGCCACATGTGGTCCCGGGCCATAGGTTGTGCACCCCTGCTATACAGGCACTTGATATACTGTACACAGATTTCCAAAGAACATCTGTACACAGCCTCTTTCAAAGAGAAAAACTGGTTTATATAGGGGAAGAGACGCCCACTCCAAAGTAGGAACAACCAGAAGAGGAGGAAGAAGGCTTCCATAGGAGCCAGACAGGTGCTGGGGACACAATTTTTATTGAACCCTGACATAATTAAAAAATGGGGTGAGAAAGGGGAGGGGACCACACTGCCAGATACTGCCATATAAATCATAAAAGTAAGCAGCTGGTGCCAACACTAGCGGACATAGAAGCACACCACAAGATTACAAAAAAAGAGGAAAGCCTACAGGAGCCAAGGCCCAATCTGCTGAACTGAGAGGAATAAGAAAAGTACTATACATTATAGGAGAATAATTCTGTAGAACCAGCTGTCCTACCAACAACACAACAGAGCAGGGGCGGACACAGACAGCAGAGGGCCCCTGTGCAAGGAATGTGTCTGCCCCCCCCCCGCCCCCGCCTTTCCCAAACCAAATTATCAACCTAACCTAAGGTGTCCTAACATTACATACAGCAATACAAAACACACAGGGTAAGGCTACTTTCACACATGCAGCACTAAGCTCTGGCCACCTGATTTGGCAGAGAATGCAAGAAATTGGCCGGACACAAACTCAGGCATGCAGCAGTTTGTGTCCCGCTGATTCTCGGCATTTTTGCCAGATTGTGGCCGGCTCTCTACCTGACCCCATAATAGTTAATGGGGCCGACAGACATTCTGCATCCAGCAGTGCTGGAGCCGGTGAATTCTGGCAGGCTGTTCTCTGCTGGACGAGCCTGCCAGAATCACTAACTCAAATGTGAAAGTAGCCTAATACAGCGCCCCATACCTCTTACATCCAGTGACGTCTTCTTAGATGTAGACGTTCTCTGTCCTCATCTTCCAGACCAGACCGCCATGATGATTTCTTCAAGCCATCTCTTCTCTCTGTGGAGTTTGACAAATAGACATCTTAGTTTCCTACTTTTCCATCATTCTCCCACCTTCTTGAACTCCCCATCCTGCCATCCCCAATACTGTGCCCGCTGTGCTCCCCAAAACTATACTGCAGAAACATTCCCCCTGCAAATACTACCGCCCTCAGTAATTATTGGCACACAGTGCCCTAAAAAATAACTGCACCCAGGAAATAGTGTCCCTGACACTAAATTATAACCAAAATGTTGCCCAAAAATAACTGTGCTAAGCTGATACTGTGCCCCCCACCGTAATAGTGCTCCCCAAAGTCTCAACAATAGAAATAATTAGTGCCCCCGGCCAGCCAATGTCCCCATAGTGCCCTCATAATGTGTGCCAATGCCCCCTACTATGTGCCCAAAAAACCCTCTTAGTGCCCCTATACAGTGACCCCAATAGTGCTCCTCTCCCCTCCTTCTCCATAGTACCCCCCATGTGAGCCAGTATATATGATAGGGCCCCCCATAGTGCTCCTCCTTCTCCATAGTGCCAGTATATATATATAGGGCCCCCCATAGTGGTCCTCCTCCAGAGTGCCCCCCCATAGTGCTCCTTCTCCCCCATAGTGCCCCCATGTGAGCCAGTATATATATATAGGGCCCCCCATAGTGCTCCTCCTAGATAGTGCCCCCATTGTGCTCCTCCTCCATAGTGCCCCCATTGTGCTCCTCCTCCATAGTGCCCTCATAGTGCTCCTCCTCCATAGTGCCCCCATAGTGCTCCTCCTCCATAGTGGCCCCCATAGTGTTCCTCCTCCATAGTGCCCCCATTGTGCTCCCCCTCCATAGTGCCCCATAGTGCTCCTCCTCCATAGTGCCCTCCATAGTGCCCCCATTGTGCTCCTCCTCCATAGTGCCCCCATTGTGCTCCTCCTCCATAGTGGCCCCCATAGTGCTCCTCCCTCATAGTGCCCCCATTGTGTGCCAGCTTAAATGAAAAAAATTAACACTTATACTTACCTCCTTGCCTCTGTCAGCGACGTGATGCAGGCCTCTTCCGGCCTGTGTCCCGCGCTGTACGGCTCAGGCGGCGCGATGACGTCATCGCGCCGCCTGTGCCGGCCTCTGATAGGATACAGGCCTAGTGCCTGCAGCCTATCAGAGGAACGGGGAAGGGAGACGCCTCTCCCTCCCTTGCCCCGCATTATCCATCTGTATCGCCTTCCTAAGGACGGTATGTCCGCCCCTGCAACAGAGAAAGAGACAAGAGGGTAGATTTTAGTTACAGACTTTCTTATCAACCCGCAGGGAGGAGAAATTTGCATCATTGTCCTGCTGTAAGGGATGTAAGGGTATGATTTTCCTCTTTATAAGATGCACTTTTTTCATCCAAAGGATAGGGAGGGGGTGTACTCACTGCTCCCTGGTTTTCCTCCAGGCACTGAGCTGCACTGTCTGGATTGTGACTAGCATCAGGACATAGTGTCACATTGCAGCGCGGGAGAAGGCCAGGGAGTGGTGAATGCAGGAGAGACTGAGCTCTGATTGGGGTCTGATTTGATGTTTGACATGGGGGTCTGTTCTGATATAGGCAGACATGGGATTCAGCCAGTTCCCTCCGGTTCTCCCGATCCAGTTGTTAAAATTACAGCCGGATCGGAGAACCGAGTTATCGGCTGAATCCCGATCCGGTGCGGCAGCAGGAGATGAGCGCTTCCATTGTGAAAGCGCTCATCTCCCAATGTAGGGAGATGAGTGCTTCCACAATGAAAGCGCTCATCTCCTGCTTTTCCCGCCCGCGCTGCACTAGCCTGACCTCGTACAGCGTCAGGACGCAGTACGCACACTCTGACCTGACGCTGCACGCAGTCAGGTGACAATGCAGCACGGGTAGAGAAGAGGAGCACCGGAGCCGCGGCACAGGAGAAGGTTTTTTATTTTAATCTGATGGGGCAAAGTGGTCTGATCTGAGGTATGATGGGGGCACAGTGGGCTTATCTGAGGTCTGATGGGGGCACAGTGGGCTTATCTGAGGTCTGATGGGGGCACAGTGGGCTGATCTGAGGTCTGATGGGGGCACAGTGGGCTTATCTGAGGTCTGATGGAGGCACAGTGGGCTGATCTGAGGTCTGATGGGGGCACAGTGGGCCGATCTGAAGTCTGATGGGGGCACAGTGGGCCGATCTGAGGTCTGATGGGGGCACAGTGGGCTGATCTGAGGTCTGATGGGGCACAGTGGGCTGATCTGAGGTCTGATGGGGCACAGTGGGCTTATCTGAGGTCTGATGGGGCACAGTGGGCTTATCTGAGGTCTAATGGGGCACAATGGGCTGATCTGAGGTCTGATGGGGGCACAGTGGGCTGATCTGAGGTCTGATGGGGGCACAGTGGGCTGATCTGAGGTCTGATGGGGGCACAGTGGGCTGATCTGAGGTCTGATGGGGGCACAGTGGGCTGATCTGAGGTCTGATGGGGGCACAGTGGGCCGATCTGAGGTCTGATGGGGGCACAGTGGGCCGATCTGAGGTCTGATGGGGGCACAGTGGGCCGATCTGAGGTCTGATGGGGGTACAGTGGGCCGATCTGCGGTCTGATGGGTTCACAGTGGGCCGATCTGCGGTCTGATGGGTTCACAGTGGGCCGATCTGAGGTCTGATGGGGGCACAGTGGGCTGATCTGAGGTCTGATGGGGGCACAGTGGGCTGATCTGAGGTCTGATGGGGCACAGTGGGCTGATCTGAGGTCTAATGGGGCACAGTGTATTGTATTTGTTCCCGTTTTGTTTTTTTTTCACTTTAAAATAAGATATGTGCAGTGTGCATAGGGATTTGTTCCTAGTTTTTTTTATAGTCCAACGGTCTGAGGGACAGTGAACTGGGGGGCATTACTGGCATATGGGGACCACTATGGGGGCATCTACTTGGGGTATTGCTGGCACATCATGGGGGTATTACTGGCACATTATGGGGAACACTATGGGGGCATTTATACTGGCACGTCCTAGGGGACACTGTGGGGGCATCTTAAACTGGCAAATTATGGGGGCACTGTCGGAAAGAGGAGAGGAGCACTATGTGGGCATTTACTAGGGGCATTATATAGGGGTATTTTATACTTGCACACATGATAGGGGCACTAAGGGGGATTTTTTTTGTGCCGGCACACATTATAAGGGACATTCTTTGTACTGGTTTTTACTACTCATTTTAAGTATTGAAGGTGGCAGGATGATGGAAAATGTGATTATGTGAGTGTAGTGTCTATATAGTCTGTTTATGTATGAGTACCTCCCAACCAAACCAACAAATCTGGCATAACTACTGTGTGGGGGGCACAATGGAGACTAGGCAGGGTTGGAACATGTACAGATAGACATTGGGTGGAGTTAGAGGTGTGGGCCAGCGCTTTACAAAAACTCGCAGCACTGGTAGTTTAGCTCCTTAGGCTTTTTAAAAGTGTGGTGGTATGTGTATATATGGTGTATTTATGTATGTGTACCATATATATGGGGCATGTATATGTAAACACGTGTCGTGATGCCGTGTGTCCGCCGTTTAGTTCTTAAAAATTTGAATCCCACCCCTGGATATAGGGGTCTGATCTGAGGTCTCCATAGGGGTCTGAACTGATATGGGGGTCTGATGTGGGGGTCTAATCTGAGGTGTGATGTGGGGGTCTGAAATGGGTTTATGATCTGATGTTTGATATGGGGATTTAATCTGAGGTCTCATATGGGGGTTTGATCTGAGATCTGATATGGAGTTTTGATTTGAGGTCCGATATGAGGGTCTGATCTGAAGTCTGATGAATAGCGGCGATCTAATTTGGGGGCTCTGATAAAGAGTGGAGGTCTGATGAAAAATATTTTTATTATTTTCTTCCTCTAAAACCCATACCTCCCAACTTTGTAAACATACAAAGAGGGACATATTTTGCGGCGCGCAAAGCAAGCCTCGGCAAATTTTTTTCAGCACTCGGCCACGCCTCTAACTCCGACCAAACATAACTATACACCTAATCCCACCCAGTCCCCTTACTGCCCACAGTCCCCAGTTATATGCCCAGCTGTGCCCCCAGTAATATGCCCAGCTGTGCCACCAGTAATATGCCCACATTTTGCCCCCCAGTAATATGCCCACATTGTGGCCCCCAGTAATATGCCCAGCTGTGCCCCCCCTGTCATATGCCAGTGCCAGCCATAAATTTACATTATATACATGGCATCTATCTGCTGCCAGTGCCAGCCATACATATATATTACATACATGGCATGTATCTGCTGCCAGTGCCAGCCATACATAATATGCCCCTGTAATAAGCCCACATTGTGCCTCCCACTAATATGATATGCCCCACAGAAAGGCCTATAGACGCAGGGACAGCTGCCAAAGGCCGGGACATACCTCCCCGTACTGGGACAGCCACTGCAATCCGGGACTTTCCCGCTGGATCCGGGACGGTTGGGAGGTATGAAAACTTAGTTTTATCATCAGGTGTGTCTTATTAAGCGGAAAATACAGTAACAATTCTGTATATGGTGTATTTATGTGTTTGTGTGTATATGTTAATATGTGTCATAATGTCGCATGTCTGTTGTTGAGTAGCAAACTTGTTAAAGTGTAACTGCCATTTCACTACCAAAAATGAAATTCCTAACATATGTGATGCCGAAGGGAAGATATTCATGAAGCTGTATTTTTTAAGTTAATTTTACTGATGTCTATATTCAGCCCTTAGCAACTCTATTTCTCTTTGTGTCTATTTCAGCATCTTCCTAAGATGGCCTCTGCTGCTTTTCCTTTGGTGATCTTTGTCCTGTCCTTGAGGCCATCCTGTATTTCCCTCACTTCCCATAAGCCCTTGCTCTCCTCACATGAACTAGCAGGACCAATCATAATGCAGATACCCCCACCCCCCAACACACATACACACTACCCCAGAGCAGTGTGTATTCTCTCACATACAACTAACTAGAGACAAGCCCTGCATTACATGAAATCTGTAAGCATTTGTTTTAGCCTGTCAATAGTTACCTGTCAGCTCTGCAGCAGCTCCCTCATTCTCCTCCACACTGACAGGGAGGGGGCTGCTTTAATTGAGTGGCGTAGCATGGGGGGGAAGGCGTTGCCGCAGGCGCAAAATTGCAGGAGGCGCCGCCAGGCAGCAAGCACTTCAATGAGGGCAATGAGCCTATGGCCGCCCTCCCCTCCGTTTTTCCTCATAAGCTTCAGGCTAGTGGCCCAAAGCCTATGAGGCAGTAGAGCGACGGTCGTGACTAGAATGGAGTTGCTCCTGGCAGGTATAATGTCAGGGGAAGAGGCATCTAGGGGGTGGGGCCTCAAGATTTGCAGGAGATTCTACAGATCACGTTGTTGCAGAGAGGAGCAAAGGCTGCATTTTGTTGTGTGGAGGAGAATATTCACTGTTATTTTTACTTGGGGTGCTTTTTGCAGGGGCTGAAAGGAGGAGGAATAATCCTTGTACTGGAGACTATATGTTAGAGGGGTCTGAAGAGAGGGGGGTGATATTATTTACATGGGACTGTATGCTGGAGGGGCTGAAGGCAGGAGGAGTAATGGATTTTTACATGGGACTGTTTGCAAGAAGGGCTGAAGGCAGGGGGAGTGATGTATCTTACATGGGACTGTATGCTGGAGGGGCTAAAGGAGTTTTGTATTTTACATGGGACTGTATGTTGGAGGGGTTAAAGGTGGGGAGTAGAGATGAGCGAATCTATTCGCCGCTTCGTAGATTCGTATCGAATCTTGGGATTTTTCAGCTGCGAAGCGAGTCCGAATATTAGGTGATTCGCTTCGCTTTTGTACGCATTCGCTACGTAGTGTGTCCTATAAATTATACGCTATTCTACGTATAATTTAGTTACTCTATACGCTGTTGCGTACGAATTCAATTCAGGGATGCGGACTTCTCCCTGGTAGTTCCGCCCCTTTTTCCAGCGCGGGAGGATGACGAGGCAACTCAGGAAATTAAGTTGCGCGTTCGTGCGCCTCATCCCTTTTTCCCCCTTTTCAGGTTATTTGGGGAGCCCCTTGAAAGAGGGTTTTTTAAGGAACCTTTGCTGCTTTTTTTTTTACCCATTTGGATTACAATTTTACCTATGTGGATTACAAATTGCGACTGAGTTTGGGACTCTGCTCCAGTTCTATGACAAGCGTCAGAAGAAAAGAGACTTAAACGTGTCCGTGAGCATACTAGGTAGGTGATATTTAAAATTTTTATATTATACCTATAATAATGTATTTGCACTTTATCATATATATGTCTCGAATATTCGCTCTGCCTCTGAGGAGTGCACGCCGCGGCCTCTCCTCGTACGTGCCTGCGTATTACGTAATCGCTTAGACAATAGTACGCTGAGATTCGTAAGCTATTTGTACACTCATGCGTACGTCTTCTAAGAAGTTGCGTACATTTTGTAAATGAACGTTCATTATTAGTGAGCGAATGTTCGCTAATAGCACATAATAACGTATATTTTGTACGCAAATACAACGAATCTATTCGTCGAATATACGAATTTTAGGAAAAGTTCGGCGAATGTTTGGCGAATAATTTTTGGAATGATTCGCTCATCTCTAGTGGGGAGTGATGTATTTTACATGGGACTGTATGCTGGAGGGGCTGAAGGCAGGGAAATGATGTGTCTTACATAGGACTGTACAGTATGCTGGAGGGGCTGAAGGGGGGTGTATCTTACATGGGACTATATGCTGGAGGGGCTGAAGGCTGGAGAGTGATGTATCTTACATGGGACTGTATGCTGGAGGGGCTGAAGGCGGGGGAGTGATGTATTTTACATGGGACTGTATGCTGGAGGGGAAGAAGGAGGCCATAATTATTACTATACAGATGGGGCAATAATTATTACAATAATAGTACAGATATATTACTATATACTATAGGAATAGTACATTATAATATTAATAATAATAATGATGATACAGAGGGGGCAATAATAATACAGAGGGGCCATTATATATTATAATTATACAGAGGGCGTTATACTTATGGGCACTAAGGAGGGAGGGGAGGTCTGTTATCCGAGGATGATAGTAAAGTGAGGAATCTAATTTTTTTTCTGTGAAACTCTGCAGAGACGAGACGCGGCTGAAAGAAGGTATCATGCCGGTCCTATCTCCGAATGAAGATGCTGAGGAAAGTCTACATCACAGGAAATGTCACTGGATGTAATAGGTATGTGGTGATGTATTCTACTGTGTATTTCATAGCAATGTATATAATGTCCATCCAAATATCTGTTGTTTTTTTTTTTTTTTGGCGGGGGGGTGGGGGGGGGTGGATATAGAATTTGGCCCACACTGCCGAAGCCTGGCCCCAGACTTCAGGTCACAGTGTGAGTGTTCTGAATTCTGGGGCCTCACACCCATCTACTACATTATCTGTACTCAGAGAGTTACTACTGTGTTACTATCTGTGGTGTTACGTAGGACTGCAGGTGACATCTACTGCATTATTTGTAAAAGAAGGTATGGTCACATATCTCTGGTTTGGTACCAGCTAGAGATATTATTGTTTGAAAGCTGACATTCCAAGTTTTCAGACAATACCAGAACTACAGCAATATGTTCAGTACAGGGGAAGATATCACTGATAGAAATCAGGATGCTGTGAATGAAGCTGAAAGTAAAAATAAAAGCAGATTTTACTCATGATTATTCCCAACTCAATTTCTAACAGTGATTTCTCCTCTGTTGCTTGGACTTTAGCTGTCATTCTGATCTTGTATGAAAGCCCCTGGAAAGTCAGCTTTCAAACAAGACCAGTTGCATATTTCTGGCTGCTGCAATTCAAGAGCTATCACCATTAGGGATGAGCGAACTTTGAAAAGTTCGATTCGGCTGATTCGCCGAATTTTACAAAAAAATTTGCTTCGTGACGAATTACTTCAAGTAGTGGGTGCAATGACAGGGAGCTGTGATAGCGCCGCCCCCGTCATTGTACCCCTCAGATGCCGCGTTCATACATGAACAAAACGTCCGTAGCCCCATTAAAGTCAATGGGTCCGCAAAATTACGGAACACTACAGAAGACTTTATGTATGTTTTCCGTTCCGTTTTTATACGGACACGGAATACATACGGTCATGTGAATGGTGCCTTATTATGAGGTGAAATTAAAAAACATTCAATTATAAAGCACAAAAGCACTAATACAGCAGGGTATACTATACCATTAGGGTATAAAAAAGAAACGGCAGTTACACTTTAAAAAATTTGAGTCTTATCCCTGTGTACATACTGCATGTTTTATACAGTATAATAGATGTGTCCAGGCATATAGTATATACAGTAGTGTACTGATATGAGATGTACGAGGTATAATAGATGCACTGTGTACAGATATATGGTATATACAGCAGTGTACTGAAACGTGAGATATGAGCTGTAATTAATATCTCGTACATCACATATCAGTACACTGCTTTATATACTATATATACCCACTGCATCTATTATACCACATGACAACCTGTGACGTCACACCCTTTGTTACCTACTCCATTCTAGCGTCTGTCAAGTATCATAATACACAAAGCAAAGAGGCACTATATGTAAAGGGGGCAACATACGGTATAAGAGGCACTATATATGAAGGGGGCACATATAAGAGGCACTATACATAAAAGGGGCACATATAAGAGGCACTATACATAAAGGGGGCACAAATAAGAGGCACTATACATAAAGGGGGCACAAATAAGAGGCACTATACATGAATGGGGCACATATAAGAGGCACTATACATAAAGGGGCACATATGAGAGGCACTATACATAAAGAGGGCACATATAAGAGACACTATACATAAAGGGGGCACATATAAGATGTTTGATTCATAAAGAGGGCACATATAAGAGGCACAATACATAAAAAGGGTACATATAAGAGGCACTTTACATAACGGGGGCACATATAAGAGGCACTATACTTAATGAAGGGCACATATAAGAGGCACTATATATAAAGGGGGCACATATAAGAGGCACTATAAATAAAGGGGGCACATATAAGAGGCAATATACATAAAGGGGAGCACATATAAGAGACACTATACATAAAGGGTGCAAATATACTGCATGATGTTCGATACATAAAGAGGGCACATATAAGAGGCACAGTACATAAAGATGGCACATATAAGAGGCACTATACATAACGGGGGCACATATAAGAGGCACTATACATAAAGGCGGCACATATAAGAGGCACTATACATAAAGGCGGCACATATAAGAGGCCCTATACATAAAGGCGGCACATATAAGAGACAGTATACATAAAGGGGCACATATAAGAGGCAGTATACATACTGTAAAGAGGGCACATACAATAGGTGCTATACATAAAGGGGGCACATATAAGAGGCACTATACATAAAAGGGCACTTATAAGAGGCAGTATATATAAAGGAGGCACATATAAGAGGAACTATACATAAATAGGGCACATATAAGAGGCACTATACATAAATAGGGCACTTATAAGAGGCAGTATACATAATGGGGCACATATAAGAAACACTATACATAAAGGTGGCACATATAAGAGACACTATACATAAGGGCGGCACATATAAGAGCCACTGTACATAAGAGGCACATATAGATTATACATAATAAGGGCACATAAAAGAGGCACTATATATAATGGGGGCGCATATAAGAGGCACTATACATAAAGGTGCCAGATATAAAAGACAGTATATGTAAAGGGGCACATATAAGAGGCAGTATATATACTGTAAAGGTGGCACATACAAGAGGTGCTATACATAAAGGGGGCACATATAAGAGGCACTATACATAAAGAGGACACATATAAGAGGCACTATACATAAAAGGGCACTTATAAGAGGCACTATACATAAAGAGGACACATATAAGAGGCACTATACATAAAGGGGCACATATAAGAGGCAATATACATAAAGGAGGCACATATAAGAGGCACTATACATAAAGGGGCACATATAAGAGGCAGTGTACATAATGGGGCACATATAAGAAACACTATACATAAAGGCGGCACATATAAGAGGCACTATACATAAAGCGGCACATATAAGAGGCACTATACATAAAGGGTGCACATATAAGAGGCACTATACATAAAGGGTGCACATATAAGAGGCACTATACATAAAGATGGCACATATAAGAGCCACTGTACATAAGGGGCGCATATAAGAGTCATTATACATAATGAGGGCACATATAAGAGGCACTATACATAAAGGCGGCACATATAAGAGACAGTATATATAAAGTGGGCACATATAAGAGGCAGTATACAAAAAGGGGGCACATATAAGAGGCAGTATATATAAGGGGGCACATATAAGAGGCACTATACATAAAAGGGGCACATATAAGAGGCACTATAAATAAAAAGGGGCACATATAAGAGGCAATATACATAAAGGGGGCACATATAAGAGGCAATATACATGAAAGGGGCACATATAAGAGACACTATACATAAAGGAGCATATATAAGAGGCACTATACATAAAGAGGGAACAAATAAGAGACACTATACATAAAGGGGGCACATATAAGAGGCAGTATACATAAAGGGGCACATATAAGAGGCACTGTACATAAAGGGGGCACATATAAGAGGCAGTATACATAAAGGGGGCGCATATAAGAGGCAATATACATAAAAAGGGCACATATCAAAGACACTATACATAAAGGGGGAACATATAAGAAGCAGTATACATAAAGGGCACATATAAGAGGCAGTGTACATAAAGGGGCACATATAAGAGGCACTATCCATAAAGGGGCACATATAAGTTGCACTATACATAAGGGGGGACATATAAGAGGCACTATACATAAAGAGGTGCATATAAAAGGCAGTATACATAAAGGGGGCACATATAAGAGGCACTATCCATAAAGGGGCACATATAAGTTGCACTATACATAAGGGGGACATATAAGAGGCACTATACATAAAGAGGTGCATATAAAAGGCAGTATACATAAAGGGGGCACATATAAGAGGCACTATCCATAAAGAGGACACATATAAGAGGCACTATACATAAGAGGCACACATATAAGAGGCACTATACATAAGAGGCACACATATAAGAGGCACTATACATAAAGGAGGCACAAATAAAAGGCACTATACATAAAGAGGGAACATATAAGAGACGTCTAAGTCACTAAATGGAAATGGTTATTCTGCCACTGACTGTGTATGATGAGAGCTGTAGTCACCTGTATGATGTACAAATGATGATGGGTGGTAGCATGCTGTTTTGTGAAGCAAAAACTCTCAGGATACCTTTACACTTGTTCAGTCCATACTGGGACCTGTAGTTTTACACTGTACAAGCTTATATGACAAGGGTTGACCTGACTACTCAAATGGTATCAGTACTGACCTTTTTTTAATTAGGTGATGTATTAACTAACTACACACGGTTCTGGTGTGGTATTTGACTTATGCGTTTAGTTTTGGTGCTGTATTTATGTAGTGAACTTGGTGTTGGTGTTGTGTTTTTGTTATAAGCATGCTGTATTTATGCAATGAACTTGGTTCTGGTTCTGTATTTGACTTATGGGTTTGGTTCTGTATTTATGTAGTGAATTTGGTTGTGGTGCTATATTTGTGTTATGAGCATGGTTCTGGTGCTCTATTTATGCAGTAAACTTTGGTGCTGTTTTTGACTTTTTGATCCTGGTTTTGACACTGTATTTATGTTAAATTATGCTATACTTTGATCTATCCATTTACATCTGCATTCGGGCCTCTGTCAGAGACTCTGTAAAAAAAAAAAAAAAAAAAACAGACAAAAAGTCCTGCATGCAAGACTTTTTTGTCTGGTAAAGAAGCAGCATTCTGACCAGTCCCTATTATAGTCAATGGAGTCTGTTCAGCTCTGTTAGTTTTAGTTGCTGAATCTGGCATTTCCATTGTTTCTGCTGTTCTGCTTCTGTTAATGCTGATGACGCTCTTGTGAGCCCAGCCTAAGAGTAAAAGCCGTACTTAGGGGATGTACAATGCCAAGTAGGCGAGGTGAAGCGATCGCCTCAGGACAGCGATACAGATGGATGCCGCAGCGAGGCAGGGGAGAGGCATCTCCCTTCCCGTTCATCTGACAGGCTGTGCAATGACGTCATTGTGGTGCCTGAGCCGTATAGCGTTGAACACAGGCTGGAAGAGGCCTGCATCCTATCGCCGACAGCTGCATGGAGGTAAGTAAATGTGTTTATTTTTTTTTTTATATGGCAGAATGCAGAAGAGGAGCACTATGGCGGGATCTAGGGGCACTAAGAAGGGTCAGATATTTACTGGCACATTGTGGGGGACATTATGGGAAAGGGGGAGAAGAACACTATAAGGCATCTACTGGGGGGCACTAAGAAGAGGTATTATATACTGGCATATTATGGGGGCACTATGGGGCATCTACTGAGGGCACAAAGAAGGGGTATTATATATCAGGGACACTATTGGGGGCACTAAGAATAGGTATTTTATACTGGCACATTATGGGGGCACTATGGGGAATGAAGGAGAGGAGCACTATGGGGCATCTACTGGTGGCACTAAGAAGGGGTATTTTATACTGGCACATTATCAGGAAGGGGAAAGGAACACTATGGGGCATCTACTGGGGGGCACTAAGAAGGGGTATTTTATACTGGCATATTATGGGGCACTATGAGGGCATCTACTGGGGTCTCTGTATAGGAACATTTTAAACTGGGACATGTTATGAGGGTACTATGGGGAAGGGAGAAAGACGAGCACTATGGGGGCATCTACTGGGGGCACTTAGAAGGGGTATTTTATATTGGTAAATTATGGGGGACACTTAGGGCATCTCCTTTGGCACTATATAGGGGCATTTTATACTGGTACATTATGGGAGGCACCATGAGGAAAGGCGGTGGAGGAGCACTATGGGGGCATTGACTTGGGGGCATTATATAGGGGTATTTTATACTGGTACACATTATGGAGGCACTATGGGGACATTAGCTCAACTGACGGCACTAAGTGGGTATTTTTTGTACTGGCACACAGAATAGCATTTTTGTACTAGTGCACATTATTAGAGGGCATTTTTTTGCACTGGCACACATTATAAGGGGGCATTTTTGCACTGGCGTACATAAGGGGGTATTATTTGTACTGGGCCTTTTTCTACTGTCACATTATAAGGAGGGCATTATGGTGGGCTTTATTACAGCTGGGGGCCTATGGGGAACATTATTACTAGTATGGGCCCTATGGGAGCATTATTACTTCTGGGGCACAGTGGGGACATGTTGGGGCCCTGTAGAGGCACTATTACTACCAAGTACGTTCTGGCAGATAATTATTACTGTTGGTGGGACTTTTGGGAGCACTATTACTGTGAGGAGGGAGGGGGGGGCCTGGCACAGAATCAGCTTAGTGTCAAGGGCTATATTTGCTAGGGTACTGCGTGCCAATACTTATTGAAGGGCACTATCTGCATGGTACTAGTATTTTCAGGGGGGTTATCTGTTTCTGCAGTATAATATTGGGGAGCACGGCAGGCACAATATTGGAGGTGATAGGATATGATTTGTCCAGAAGGTGGGAGGATGATGGAAAAGTAGGAAACTATGATGTCTTTTTGTCAAACTGCAGAGGTGAGAGATGGGTGAAAAATCATCATGGTGGTCTGGTCTGAATGGAGAAGATGAGGAGAGAGAAAGTCAGAGGTGACATCACTGGATGTAAGAAGTATGTGTGCTGTATTACCCTGTATGTTTTGTACTGATATATGTAATGTTAGGAGGGAAGGGGTCAGGTTTCAATTTTCACCTAAGGCAGCAGAAAGGCTAGGTGCACCCTTGGATGTAAGAATAGTGCTGTGTGGGCTATACATCTTTTCTCTTCTCTGATAGCATAGTGAAAGCACCGTCCACACATATGACCACATGTAGGCCTATAATTAAGTTATACATATAGGGACTCTTTCTGAGTAGGTATGTACGGTATATATAAGTCATTATATCTATAGTACAAACTTGCCAGCTCTCCTGGAACATCCAGGAGTCTCCCGAAATAGAGGAGACCTCCTGAACTCCCAGAAGAGTTTGTAAATTCCCCGCACAGGGCACGGAAAGGTGTGGGGGCATACATGGAACGGGTGGAGTCTCAGGTAAAGGGGCATGTTCACTGGTTAACATTGGCAAGTATGCTTATGTCCAGTTCATGCTGCACTGAAAATTCCTCCTGGTTTACTCTAAAGCAGTGTCATACTAAATGTCCACCAGTATGTGCTGGAAGAGGGCTTTGCATTAGTTAGGGGGCCGCCAATGAATGGAATCCTTTATATTCCAGGATCCCTTAATCTGGCCCTAGACATGATACATTTGGTGCATGTCTAGAAGCCCTGTCTAAATTTACACCTTTAGCAGGATTATTAAATCTGCCTCACCAGTTTTGACTACTTTTATCTTGCATTTTTAATGTGTTACCAGTAGATGGCAGATTTGCTAAACTACTCTAATACAGTATATAATTGAAAATAACTTAATACTTTGTATTTTTTTAAACTCTGGGCCTTCTTTCTACACTATGTAAAATGTTTTAGATAATTAACTCAATGTTTGCATAAAATAACTTCATAAAGAATATTGGAGCGCAAATGAATGCAAATGTACTTGGGATAAATAATTGCTCAACTAACTCACTTGTTTACCATTCATTTCTTTAACTTCATGTCTAAAGTCTGGTGACTGTGTTGAAAAAGATATAAAGTCTTCAGACCCTTTCTTTTTAAAATAAATAAAACTAATTACGTTTCCCCTCCCCTCCCCCCATCAATCTGCACTCAATACCCCATAATGAGAAAGTGAAACCAAAATTCTAGAAATAATTGCAAATTCATTAAATAGGAAAAAAATGACATTTTGCATGTACATAAGTAGACCCGAAGTCGCTTTGTTCAAAACTTCATTCGAATGCTGTATGGAGACCCGCTTCTCCGTTTGCTGAACACTAGACATAAGTATTCAAATCTTAAATTTTAGCTCTGGGGGACTTCCATTTCTCTTGATCATCTTTGAGATGTTTCAACGCCTTGATTGGAGTCCACATACTGTAAATTCAGTGGATTGAACATGATTTGGAAAGACCCCTGTCTATATAAGGTATCACAGCAGACCATGCAAATCAGAGCAAAAAACAAACCACTGCCTGCAATGCAGCAGTGTGTGGAGGCTCAGATCTGGAGAAGAGTAGAAAATAAATTCTTCTGTACTGAAAGTTCCCAAGAGGACAATGGCCTCCATAATTCTTAAAGGGAGTCTGTCACATTATTTTCACCAATATAACTAAGAGCACTGCCCCACAGAAGATTGCATACACATCCCAGACATACCTGTGTGCACTTTGTGCCTTTATTCCATGTTCAGAAAAAGCACTTTTATTCTGCTGGAAAACAGTCAATCTATCTAGCTCTCTGCACAAATATACAAGGCCAACCTTTAATCTATGCTTGCTTTTGATGGTAACCTTAATTGTATAATTCATAAAAATGAGCCTTAGTCATGTGATCATCACACAGATGTGCAGCTGATTACAAGAAAACTGTAATATAACTGTAATGTAATAAATGTTTATTTAGGGAATAGGATGTTGAACAATTTTCTAATATATATCTATTTAAAATTTTGTTTGCTGACCTTTATTATATCCATAGTCCTTTTTCGTCCTGCAAAATGCATCCACAGGAGAGCTGGGTAGGACTGAATGTGACATCAGTCATGTGAGCTGTCATGTGACCCTCATTAGTTTCCACTGACCTGTCTTTCAGTTAACTGGCCAGGTATCCAGGGGAGCACCCAGGAATTTTTTCTAGGGGGGGTCCAAAAAGGAAAAAGGGTGTGGCTTTGTGGGTGGGGCTATTTTTCTCCACGCCCACATACATTAAAGCATAATAGCAGAGTAAAGTGGCGGCGCGCATAGGCCCTGCCCATTATTAAAAGCCCCTCCCATATCTAATAGACCACTCCCAACAAACACTACAGCTGAAATGATATGGTTGAGGCCCAGTTCTATACTTCATATGGAGAGGGGAGGACGTGTCCTGGCTGCACTGCCTGCTTCACATTATACAATATACAACAGCAGGCTACACATAGCCAGGAAGATCCTCCACTCTCCTCCCTCCCCAGATCCTGCTCCAGGCCTGAGCGTCCCCCCCCCACCATCTGCCACCTGCCTGTGCCCTGCTGACCCCCTTTGGTCATCCTCACCCAGCTCTGAATCCTCCTTCTGTAAATGGCATCTCCTCTCCTCTCCTGAGCATCTCCTCTCCTACACAGCGCCCCATACCTGTTACATCCAGTGATGTCACCTTTGTTGTAGATGTTCTCTTTCCTCATCTTCTCCATTCGGACCAGACCGCCATGAAGATTTTTCAGCCATCTCTCGTCTCTGCAGAGATACAAACAGACATTAGTTTCCCACATTTCCATCATCTTTACATCTTCTGAACACCTCATCCTGCCACCCCCAATACTGTGCCCGCTGTGCTCCCCCAATACTATACTGCAGACACTGTCCCCTGAAAAATACTACTACCACACAGATAGTGCCCCCTTTATTATTTATTGGCACACAGTGCTCTAAAAAATAACTGTGCCTAGACTAATGATATTATGCCAGGGTGCCCCCCAAAAGTAACAGTGCTCCCCAAAATCCCACCAATAGAAATAATTATCTGCCAGACCACACTTAGTAGTAATAATGTCCCCATAGTGCCCATACTAGACATCATGTTCCCCATAGCCCCCCAGTAGTAGTAAAGCTCACAATAATACCACAGCTTAGTGCCCACAGTTGAGCTAATATCCCAATAATGTATACCAGTATAAAATACCCCTATATAGTGCCCCAGTAAATGCCCTCATAGTGCTCCTCTCCCCCATAGTGTTCCCCATAATATGCCAGTAAAAAATGCCCCTTCTTACTGCCCCATCACATGCCCCTATAGTGCTCCTCTCCCCCATAATGTGCCAGTAAAAATTGCCCACTTAGTGCCAGATGCCATAGTGCCCCCTATAAAGTACCAGTATAAAATGCCCCTTTAGAGCCACCAGATGACCCCATAGTGCCTGCAAATGATGCCCCTATAGTGCTGCTCTGCCCTATAGTATCTCCCATAATGTGACAGAAAAAAATTACCCCTTAGTGCTAGATGCCATAGTGCCCCCCCCATAATGTGGCAGTAAAAAAGTGACTCTTTAGAGCCACCAGATGCCCCCAAATGAGGCCCCTATAGTGCCACCACATGCCCCATTGCCAATTGCCCCATTGCCCCAGTGCCAATCTCCTCTATTGTGCCCCCTATAATGTGCCAGTAAACAAAATGCCCCTTTAGAGCCACCAGATGCCCCCATAGTGCCCCCAAATTATGCCAATATAGTGCCAAATGCCAGTAAGGAAATGGCACAGTACAGGGCAGGGAGGCACGGTACAGGACAGGGGGGCACAGTACAGGGCAGGAGGCAAGGTACAGGGCAGGAGGCAAGGTACAGGGCAGAAAGCATGGTACAGGGCAGGAGGCATGGTACAGGGCAGGAGGCATGGTACAGGGCAGGGCGGCACGGTACAGGGCAGGGCGGCACGGTACAGGGCAGGGCGGTACGGTACAGGGCAGGAGGCATGGTACAGGGCAGGAAGCATGGTACAGGGCAGGGCGGTACGGTACAGGGCAGGGAGGCACGGTACAGGGCAGGGAGGCACGGTACAGGGCAGGAGGCATGGTACTGGGCAGAAAGCATGGTACAGGGCAGGAGGCACGGTACAGGGCAGGAGGCATGGTACTGGGCAGAAAGCATGGTACAGGGCAGGAGGCACGGTACAGGGCAGGAGGCAAGGTACTGGGCAGAAAGCATGGTACAGGGCAGGAGGCACGGTACAGGGCAGGGCGGCACGGTACAGTGCAGGGTTGTCACGATACCAGAATTTTGAGTTCGATACCGATACGATACCTCGCCAAAATAAAGAAGAACCTGAGGTCTGATGGGGGCACGAGACGCCGACCTGAGGTCTGATGGGGGCACGAGACGCCGATCCCTGTACTGTGATATCACTGTGTTTATTATTCCTGTACGGTGACATCACTGTGTTTATTATCCCTGTACTGTGACATCACTGTGTTTATTATCCCTGTACTGTGACATCACTGTGTTTATTATTCCTGTACGGTGACATCACTGTGTTTTTTATCCCTGTACGGTGACATCACTGTGTTTATTATTCCTGTACTGTGACATCACTGTGTGTATTATCTCTGTACTGTGACATCACTGTGTTTATTATCCCTGTACTGTGACATCATTGTGTTTATTATTCCTGTACGGTGACATCACTGTGTTTATTATCTCTGTACTGTGACATCACTGTGTTTATTATCCCTGTACTGTGACATCATTGTGTTTATTATCCCTGTACAGTGACATCGCTGTGTTTATTATCTCTGTACGGTGACATCACTGTGTGTATTATCCCTGGACTTTGACATCATTGTGTTTATTATCTCTGTACGGTGACATCTCTGTGTTTATTATCCCTGTACAGTGACATCAC
The DNA here is from genome assembly GCA_900303285.1 of Rhinella marina. Taxonomy (NCBI): domain Eukaryota; kingdom Metazoa; phylum Chordata; class Amphibia; order Anura; family Bufonidae; genus Rhinella; species Rhinella marina. The sequence continues at coordinate 95,623 of ONZH01013035.1, read as the reverse complement.
TGTGTGTATTATCCCTGTACTGTGACATCACTGTGTTTATTATCCCTGTACTGTGACATCACTGTGTTTATTATCCCTGTACAGTGACATCGCTGTGTTTATTATCTCTGTACTGTGACATCGCTGTGTTTATTATCCCTGTACAGTGACATCGCTGTGTTTATTATCCCTGTACTGTGACATCACTGTGTGTATTATCCCTGTACGGTGACATCACTGTGTTTATTATCCCTGTACAGTGACATCACTATGTGTATTATCCCTGTACGGTGACATCACTGTGTTTATTATCTCTGTACAGTGACATAGCTGTGTGTATTATCCCAGTGCAGGAAGAGATAAGTGGTCTGTGTTTGTGTGTTTGTTTTCTATTTTTCAGGGTCGTGAATGCAGAGGACTACGTTGGATTCGGTGGACTACGTCGGACCAGCTTTTTTTTTTTTTTTTTTTTTTAAATAAAATGGTCAAACAGGGGTCTGGGGGAGTGTTTATTTCAATAAAATGTTTTATACTTGTGTGTGTGTGTATTTTTTTTTTACAATACTACAGTTTTAGTAATCACAGCTATCTATAGACGGCCCTGATTACTAATACTGGGCTTAGTGCTTGCCGGTATGGCAGGCCAGCACTAACCCCAACATCTATTACCTCGGCACCCACCACCACCAGGGGTGCCGGGAAGAGCCGGGTACCCGCAGGACCGGACCTTCTAAATTGAGGGTCTGGCTCTGGGGCGGCTGCAGGCTGGTACCATTAGGCTGGGAAGGGCCAATAACCCTGTCCCTTCCCACCCTGGTAGTGCCAGGCTGCAGCTGCTGGTTGTATCTGGCTGGTGAAGGAAAAAAGGGGGGGACCCCACGCCATTTTTTTTTTAAATAATGAAATTTTTGAAAAAAAAATGGCATGGGGTCCCCCCCTTTTTTCCTTCATCAGGTCAGCGTCTTGTGCCCCCATCAGAGCTCAGGTCAGCATCTTGTGCCCCCATCAGACCTCAGGTCAGCGTCTTGTGCCCCCATCAGACCTCAGGTCAGCGTCTTGTGCCCCCATCAGACCAGCGTCTTGTGCCCCCATCAGACCTCAGATTAACACAATGTGCCCCCATGTGCCCCCATCAGACCTCAGGTCAGCGTCTTGTGGCCCCCCCTCAGATCAACACAATGTGCCCCCATCAGACTTCAGGTCAGCGTCTTGTGCCCCCCTCAGACCTCAGATCAGCCCACCCAGCCACTTTAAAAAATCATACTTACCTGTTCTGGCCACCGCTGTCCTCAGGTTCCCCGCTCCACTCTCTTGCCTGCCGGCGCTCACTATGACCTGACGCTGCGTCACGTCATAGCGTCAGGTCATAGTGCGCGCCAGGGAAGAAGGTGGAGCACGGAACCAGTGAGGACAGCGGCGGCCAGAACAGGTAAGTATGATTTTTTTTTAAGTGGCTGGGACCTGGGTGGGCTGATCTGAGGGGGGTGCGGGGCCCCTGGCAGCGCGGCAGATATTAGAACATGGCAACCGCATCAAAGTGATGCGCACGCCATGTTCTAAGTATCGGACGGCAAGAAAACTCGGTATCGAGCTTCGGTACCACACTAGGTACCGAAACCGTACCGAGTTTTCGATATATCGTGCAACCCTAGTACAGGGCACGGTACAGGAGGCATGGTAAAAGACAAGGGCACAGTACAGGGCAGGGCGGCACGGTACAGGGCAGGGGGGGCACAATACAGGGCCAGGGCGACACGGTACAGAGCAGCACGGTACAGGGCAGGGGGGCACAATACAGGGCAGGGGGGGCACAATACAGGGCAGGGGGGGCACAATACAGGGCAGGGAGGCACGGTACAAGGCAGGGAGGCACAATACAGGGCAGGGAGGCACAATACAGGGCAGGGGGGGGGCACAATACAGGGCGGGGGGGCACAATACAGGGCAGGGGGGGCACAATACAGGGCGGGGGGCACAATACAGGGCGGGGGGGCACAATACAGGGCAGGGGGCACAATACAAGGCAGGGGGGGGGGCACAATACAAGGCAGGGGGGGCACAGACTCACCATTTTCTCTTGCTGCAGCAGGAGGTCGGCTGGCCGGATGGCTGTTCCAGCGGGAGCGAGGTCCGGCTGGATGGCTGTTCTGCCCGGTGGAAGGACTGGCCGGGCAGCCAGTCACATGGGGCTCTGGAGCGGGGGCTTGAAATGATTGGTGGAGAAGCAGCTTCCGCCCTCTGCTTCTCCACCAATCAGATACGACATTACAGCAGCGCAGAGGAGAGGTAGGAGAAAAACCTCTCTCCCCTCTCCTCTTTAGCGCTGCTGCCGCGGTGCGGCCCTGAGGTATTAAAAAAAAAAAAAATTTCTTTATGGTTCTAGGGGGGGTCCAGACCCGCTGGACCCCCCCTGTAGGTGCGCCCCTGTAGGTATCTAACAGGTAATACTAGTATATTGAGCTGAACATACTATTACCTGCAGCAGCATCTCATCATGTCTATGTAGGAACAAATCTGTGTATGTGTTTTGTTTGTTTTTTTACACTAGAGATTATTAAAAACATGACAACATCACCTAGACACAGGAAGCCATTTAACAACATCCACAGAAAGTCTATGCAAATAGAATAACCTCTATAAGCTGAAATCGTAATACACCCTTTAACAATTCCATCTGGTTAAATAACATTTTAGTGAGCAATACTCTCTTTCCATTACAGGGATGTAAATGGGCTGCTAGGTGTTTGGTGTTATGGTGGATGACCAATAACCACAGTGTTTGGCCAGAGTAACTAAACACATGCTATGACTAAAATTGTGGAGGAAATTGAAATGCGTAAGTGTTAGTATTTTACATTGTGCCATTGACATGCATTTAATATGATATAATAAAGTTGAATTTGATCAATATTCCTGGTGTGGGACTACAATCTATTTGGATCTAAATTGATCTACTGGAACAGGTACTATGCACCGGACCTACAACTTCCTGTCCAGCTGGTGAGAGTCTTTCTACAGTATCTAAACACAGATCTAAGGGAGCAGACAGAATCTTTTCCTTGTGTGAAGGAAAGCCTAGCTATACCTCTGGAATGGATACTGCAAGACATGAGGCCAACTAACTGTAGCCTAACAATCATGAACTGAATGTTCTTTAAAACTTCTCCATACCTTGAATAAATGATCAAAGGCCATTCTTGACCATGGACTTCTCCAAAATTTCATAAAAATCTCTATGGATTTTACATTTGAGTCTGTTATCTGTGGTACGATGAGAATCCTCCAGCCCTATATGACCCACTATGACATTATTACTAAATGTAATTATAAAGGGATTTCATGTATTTCAAATAGACGTGAATATTGATTTAACAGCCTGTGAAACATGTAATGACGAAAAGAACAGAATATACTACACAGAAAAAAGATATTTTAAAGGGATTGTCTAGAATTTAAAAAACACAGCTGCTTTATTCCAGAAACATGGCCACACCTGTCCCTGGGTTGTATTTGGTACATGTTTTTCTACTTCTGGACAACCCTGGGATCAACTACTGTAGCTTCCATGATGCTGGATGTAAAATCAAGAAATGCTCACCATTGGACATACTTACATATGATAAAAAAACAAGTATGAAAGAAGCAGAAAGCGCCAACACTCTGCTCATATCGATACAAAGGGTAACTTCTTTATTGGAAAATCATGACATAAATATCTTCTCCATGAGATCACCAGTTTTATGTTTTGACTAAAAAATCTTAATAAAAAAAACTTGTGTGTATTAGAGCTGCCTCACGCTGTGGGGAGAAGACTTTGCAGGCGTGGTGAGCTGACCTGATATGTCTATAAAGTACAAGTAAATCTTATTTTCTTTAAACCTCAGCAGGATGTCATACTCCAGCTGTCAAAAATATTACAAAAAGACACTAATATTTCCAAAACTGATATCTGCAAAATCAATATCTTTAGAAATAAATGATGTTTGCCACAGTATGACAATTCATAAGTACTAAGTGGGTGTTAAAGTTTTATCTGTAATACGCTTAAATTAGGCGTATTTCAGGCGTAGATGGCTGTGCAACGGTTAGTTGTGCCGCTATCTGCAACTTTTGTCCGCTCATTCCAGGTCTAAAATTGTGGGCGTGGTGTGGATGGGGAAGGGGACAGGCCGGTAGGCCCGTCTCATTCATTATTTTCCATACGTGGTTTAGGCTTAGAACATGGTCTGAATGTAGGATAGCTCAGAAGCCCAGAGACCTGCACCTCTTCATAACTTCGGCGGATCCTCCACCAGCTATGGGGCTTTATTAAGATTGGCGTCTAAAATGCCGGCCTTAATAAATGTGCCCCTAAGGTTTCACATAAAGATCTATAGTTATCCTCCACAGTATGGTACTTGCATAGCATTAGAACTGGTTGTGAATTGTAAGTACACAAAACGTTACTGTGCCTTGACACAGATCACAATCCAAGAAGGCGGAGCTGCAGGGGGAGGAAGAGAGCAGCAACTTGCACCAATGATGAGAAAGGGGGTGTGTCTCAGGCTACCTCAGACTCCCACAGCTAAAATGTTGTCACACAACTCTGTCCATATAGACATAAAATAAACAGTATACAAAAGGTATGTCCTGAGTAAAAACAAATAGCAGGTAATCATCCCCTGTAGGTACTGACTTACACATGGTTTTTGAACTTGTGACAGGACAGTTGCTTTAGAAATTACCTGTTCAACTCTTATCAAGCTAAAGGCAGGAATAACATTGACTGTCTATTATATCCCTTGATTGACTACTCTAGGGCAGGATCAATATACAGGCTCACAGAGAATAATCTTTTTAGTTTGACAAAAAAGAGAACATTGAATCTCAATGAAAATTCAGCATTAGCACGTTTTACCAATCACCCATTATTGCTCTTTTTATTGATTTGCCTGGGAGGAAGCTTGTTGGAGTAATAAGAGTTTGCGACTATCTAGAGGTTAACATTGCAGACAGAGGAATTGATGAAATCTTAAATAAGATAAGTTCTTCTTGACACATTGCATTGTAGACTGCTTCATGGCCTCATACAATACAATGTGTAAGAATCAAGAAGATCCTTAAAGAGTTTCTCCAGGCAAAAAAATAAAAATTCACCTCTTTCCAATGTCATGGATATGCTCCCGAAATTTCTTTCATCTGAATAGTGTCATTTTAGACATCCCCCTGCTGCCCCTATACTGCCATAAGAACAGATCGGTGCTGAGCCACTTCAGAGTCAGTATAAGAAATATAGCCACACTCCCCCACAGGACATTAACAGGACACCAGTCAGTGGTGTACTGTACATAGAGAAGTAAGGGCCCCATAGCAAGGATCAAACCAGGCCCCCACACAGGACAGAAGGGTTTCTGCCTAAACCCCTTTCAATGACCCTAGGGCCATTTTTTCAACTCCCTCATTTGCTAAAAGTTGTTCCTTTAGAGCAGTGATGGCTAACCTTGGCACTCCAGCTGTGGTAAAACTACAACTCCCAAGATGCCCCCCTTGCTTGACTGCTCTCAGAACTCAACAGAAATAAATGGAGCATGCTGGGAGTCGTAGTTTCACCACAGCTGGAGTGCCGAGGTTAGCCATCACTGCTTTAGAGGGTAGAGTCCTGACCAAGTTTTCACCACCAGTAGAAGAGGAGATAATCCCAACTGGGACCCTTCTTGCCCTGGGTACCATAACATGGTCTGCCACTATGGCAGTTAGGCGCCTGACACCAGTGATGATGAGGCTTGGATTAAGTTAAGTTTATGTCTCTCAGGCTCCATGACGCATCATGTCTGTCAGTTTACATTTTCAGCTTGTGTGGACTGCCGACTGACATCTTGGTACTGAGAGGTAATTCCTATACAATCCCCCCTTGTCTTAAGCTGATCCTATAGTTTAAAGGTTAGGCTACTGGTTGGTAAACTAAAGATTTTGGGTTCAAGACCCAACAGAAATCATAAAAAAATAAAATGTTAAAACTGTAGATAAGAGACAAATCAACATGATGTCTGACTTTCCTCACTGGTCAGTGTCAACGTCAGAATGACTTTTAGGTTTACTGTGTATTTGTGTGCTGATAAATCACTAACTAGATTTAGGTGAGCTTATAGCTCACTGCTAAGGTGTTTGCCTCTTGTTCTGGGTTCAAAGCACATTAGGATTCTTAAAAAACTAAATAATATTTTTAAACCAATGCACTCTAAAGTAACTGAACCTGTTATTGCACCCTATAGTAAGTGAAACCCTTATTGCACTCTAAAGTAACCTTTAGCAGAGGACTTTCTTTGGCTGTGTGATTTAGCATACAAATACACAGTATATCTATAACACATTCTGACTTTGACCCTGACCTATAAAGAACGTGAGACATCAAAGTGAAACTCAGATGTCAGAGTTAACTATCAAAGTCAGGATCAGGGGTTAGGGTCAGGTATCGGTATCGTGAGCTTTTTGCCTCACACTGACATTATTCTGATACTTGACTATGATATCTGACCATGTCCTAAAATGAACACTGTACAGCTAACTCGGCTTCTGGCCTAGGAGGAATGGTGTCATGGAGATAGCAGCCACTTGATGCTAAAGTGTGGAAAATACCTAGTTACAGGAAATAAAAGGGAGCAATAAACAATGTAAAAGTAGAAGATGTACTTTAAAAATAGCATTACTTCATCAATGTGACAAAGCGAAACTCTGCTGTATTGCTTTAGAAGTAGTTACCAAGTGATGCCAAATGCAAACACTGTAGATTAAAGACATAGAAGCAGATTTACTAATTCTATGAATGGCATAAACTTAGACCGGCTGTCTAGACCTGCCCCAGATTTATCACAGCGGCTCAGGCTGGATGATAAATGTGGTGCAGAGATAGACACTTTTGTCTATATCAACTATTGGTTGGCGTACTTTACAACAGAATTTTGTGCCAAAATTGCTGCATAATTTTGGTGCAAAATGGCTAATTTTAGCCCATTCCCTATCGAGTGAAGCAACATCCCTTTTCAGACTAGGCCCAGATCATTTCTCTAAACCTAGATATGTCAAATTGTGTCACATCTTGGCACAATTTACACCAAAATGTAGATGAACTCACAAAACTAAATGGGCCACTGTTCAGTATCGTCAACCACTATTACAAGTTCTCAGTTGAGATCCCGGCAAAAAGTCTGTTATGCTGGTGGAAGCCTTGTCTGAGCAGATTTTTAGCACTGTATGACTACCTAATTGAATAGGTATCTATGTAATACATAGGCACATCTACCAGGGACCACCTTGTCATTAGACAACCCCTTTATAGCCTAAGGAGACAGATGCTCTTTAAGGAGATGACTCTGTAGACTTTGAGACAAATGAAGACAGAAGAACATGACTCAGAGTAGAAGGAGGCATCACAAAGGAAAATGACAGCAAACTTGTTACATGGCATGTTGTATTTGACAAGGAGCTCAATCTATTATCTAAAGCCCACTGATATCTTCCATCTTCCTGTAAACACTGACCCACAAGCTAGAAAAGAGTAAGTTGTCAAAAATATAGAATAACTGGAAACCACTATGACAATAGTTTATTGCAGAGGTTAACCATATTATGGCTCCTAAATGCCTAATGCGCCCTACTACTTTTGCTTTTTCTATCACATTATCATTTTCATGTTAAGAATGGGTTTTTATGGGGTTCCTTGGCATTTTCGATTTCCTCCCAAACCTCAAAAAGGTTATCTCATGAAGACAACCCCTTTTTGGAAGAAGACAGTTTATCACACATCTGACCTCTGATCGTCCATATGCCCTAAAAACATTTATATTTTTCAACTAAACCATAGAGGGTATGGAATGCATAAGTAATATATAACATATACTAGTTATACCATTCTGTACTTTTATCTAGGAATAGTGCATTGTCAGCAGCTACAGCGTTGTCATCTGACCCCATTCACTATAATCTTCTGCCCTGTCATGTTTTTCCATTCATACAATATGCATGTTTTTGCAATGTCATGTCCATATCTCTCATATCACACATGACATTCAGTACAGTTCTTTCTGAGCCAGTGTCAGCCTCATTAAAGGGGTTTTCCAGGATTTTCATATTAATCCTCAGGATAGGTCATCAATATGAGATCAGCGGAGGTCCGACTCCCGTCACCCTCACCTATCAGCTGTTACCCTCTGTGAATGTCATGTTCACTGGTCACATGACCTAGGCGCAGCTCAGTACCATTCAAGTGAATGGGCCTGAGCTGCAATAACAAGCATAACCGCTATACAATTGGCAGCTTTGTTCTTGTTAAGATGTGAGGCCACAGCATTCAACAGAGCTTCGGTAAGTGCCTTGACTTCTTCAAACAGATGATCGGACCCCTGCCGATTTCATATTCTAGACCTATCCTGTGGATAGGAGATAAATATGAAATGCCTAGAAAACCCCTTTAAAGGGGTTGTCTCCCTTCAGCGTTTATGATGTAGAAAGTTAATACAAGGCACTTAAAGGGGTATTCTTATCTCACAAATGTAGTTTTTATAGTTAGATATAGCCATACCAGTATTATTACTAATATAATTTATTTATATAAAATGTACCGTTTAGAAGATTTGCCTATTTGTATATCCATTGTCCCACACACATCAGTCAGGCCGTTGCCCCTAGTTACGGCCACCTCGGCCATGTAGTAGTGGTGGCCGGCTTGCTCTTGTTCAAACCCGCTCTGAGGTAAATGTTGTATTGTGAACGCACATTGCATGAGCATGCGGAGACACATCTTAGGGTTGTAGCATTTTTGTCTGCGCTTCCAAAACGCAGAGAAACGGATTCTGTTCCAAGATCAATTCATCTCTATGGAGCAGGATCCGTTTATAAAGTCTGTGTTTTGGACGGATCCTGACCGTTGTGTTTTGGACTGGTAGTGTCCAAAACGCAGATGTGAAAGTACCCTACGATGTGTCTCCGCATGTTCATGCAATGTGTGTTCACAATACAGCAGTTACCTCAGAGCGGGTTTGAACAAGAGCAAGCCGGCCACCACTACTACATGGCCGCAGTGGCCGTAACCAGGGGCAACGGCCTGACTGATGTGTGTGGGAGAATGGATATACAAATAGGCAAATCTTCTAAACGGTACATTTTATATAAATACATTCTATTAGTAATAATATTAGTATGGCTATATCAAACTATACAGACCACATTTGTGAGATGGGAATACCCCTTTAATAATGTATTGTGATTGTCCATATTGGCTCCTGGCTTGATTCGGTTTTCCATCACATTATGTACTGCTCATATCCAGGGGTTATGGCCATCCTGCAATCCATCAGTGGTGGTCTTGCTTGCACACTATATTCAAAAGTGCATAGGCTGTAACACCTGGAAACAGGCAGTGTATAATGCAGGGGCATTGCTAGGTTAAAATATTTGGGCCTGCACTGCCTGCCAGCTAGATACAACTGTATTGTCCTCCTTAGGATGGCAATATAATTGAATCTAATGCACTGGAAGAGCTGAAGGACCTGTGATGACATCAAAGTCATGTGATCAGTGCTGAAGATATTTGTTCAGAAGGCCCTGCGATGATGTCACTATCATGTGACCAGTGCAGGAGAGGAAAGCGCTCAGCAATGAAGATGAGAAGTTGTGGGGAAGAGCAATGTTGGGAGTTGTGGTTATTTAACTAGGACTGTATGTTAGGGCTGAAGGTAGGGATGTTATTTACATGGGACTGAATGTTGAGGGGATCACATTATTTACAGAGGACTGCAAGTTGTAGGTGGCTGGGACAGTGTGATGTTATTTACATGGCTAGGGGAGGGAGTGACCTTATTTACATGGGACTGAATGTTGAGGGGTGATGTTATTTACATGGAACTGTATATTAGAGGGGCTGAAGGGGGGGAGTGACATTATTATCATGGTGTGATGTTATTTATATGGGACTCTATGTTGGAGCGAGGGAAATAATGTTATTTACATGGGACTGTATGGAGGAGAGGATGAGGAATTATAATTTCTGAGGACACCAAAGGGAGGAATATACATACTGAGGGCACTTCAGGGCGAGCATTATAACAGCAGGGGGGCAGTATAAATACTGGGGGCACTGTAGGGGCATTTTAAATACTTTGTTGTTACTACTGGAAGCTCTATAGGAGTGACATACATCTGCCTTACTACTAAGAGCACTATAGGGGTCCTTATTACTACTGAGGGGGTCTGTAGAGAGCTTTATTACCACTGGGGGAACAATAGGGAGGGCCTTGTTACTACTGGGGGCTCTGTGAGGGTATTATTAATACTGGGGGCTCTTCTACTAATGGAGGCACTCTTGGAGAGCATTATCACTGTAGGGGCAGTATTACTAATGAGGGCACTCTAAGAGGGAATTACTCTTGGTGGGACTTTGAAGAGCACTATTACTATGGTGGCGCTCTCATTTTTCTTCGGGATAGTATTTGGGGGTATTGGGGAGCACAGCGAGCTACAGGATAACACTGTTGGGACTTAAGGTTGCTGATGATGATAGAAAAGTGAGGAAACTAAGATGTCTGTGTGTCACACTCTGCAGAGACGAGGCTGAGATAAGTTGACTGGACTGAAAGGAGAAGATGATGACAGAGAAGATCCACATCAGAGGAGACGTCACCTGGGAGGCACTGGATGTGAGAGGTGTGTGCTGCTGAATTGCAAGTACAGTAAAATGTTTTTAGTGCTAGAGTGTGTGGGGAGAGGGAGATAGACGGGTTGACTTAGAGAATTGGGCCATATGCATTGGGGCTTGGGCCCCGGATCTTTTGAGACCCTAGCAACTCCCCTGGTATACTGTGATAGAAAAATGAATCAAGCCAGGAGGCAATATGCTGAAATGAGATAACCCCTTTAAGATTTCCACGACACGATGGCAGTTAACAATAATTACAGAAGCTTTCTTTTATTAAGCTGCGGCACACTTTATTTCCCCATCACTGACTAAAATCTATTAATTGTGTGTTGTATCTCATTCTCTTCTGACACCCTCCCACAGAACTGTCACAATGGTGTCAAGGTAGAAGACAGGAGTTCCTTATTTCTATATATATATCTATTGAGTGATTTCTATTCAGCTTTAAGTTTTTTCATGAAACTCCATTTGCAGATATAAAGTGGATTTTAATGTGAAATAAGTTACCTGTATGGTGAGTGGTTGTGTCATCACATATGGTACGTGGAGAGCAGCAATATCATTTCTGTAACTTCTGTCACTAATAATGGTCACACAGACAATTTACAGGGGTTAAATCCTTCCACTCCAGCACTATTGTTCTATTGTTCTCTTTGAGTCATGTCAATCTGTGATTACATTGCTGTAACAATGATGTACAGTACCAATCCAATTTATGACTGTGACTATCATTGTGATCGCCATTATCAAGGTGGGTGTCCCACTATAGGCAAGTGTAGACAGGGATATACCCTTTAACAAATTACAAACAGATCTCCATCTGGTCAGGTCAGGTTATGTATTTTACTTGGTTATATAGCTCCAACATGTTTGACAGCACTTTACAGACATTATAATCACTCATTGTACCCAGCAGAGCTAACAATCTAAATTCCCTATCAGTATCAGTATGTTTTTGACGAGTGGGAGGAAACCAGAGTACCCAAGGAAACCCACAAAAACTCCATGCAGATGTTGTTGTGCTTGGTCAGATTGGAACCTAGGTCACCCGCACTGCTACAATGCTAAACATTGAGCAACCATGCTGCCAATTATATAAAGGTTATGCGAGGTTGCTAGAATACTATTAGGACTGAATTTATAAGGGGTGCCAAGGTAGTGGTATCATAAGGGGGTTAGAGGCTTCTCTGTCACAAAGAAGATGCCAGTATTATAATTGGCACTATAGGTGGTTGCAGGGCTGCCATCAGGAATTTCGGGGCCCCCTACAGGCAAATTTCGCGCCCCCCCCCCCCTTTCGGGTAAACTTTACAGATTTGCTTAATATGCAGCAGCCTCCACATAGCACATTACATCTTTCTTTTTTACGGCATATCCCAACTGCTTTTTTTGCCCAAAAGATTAGTAAGCCTGCCACCGCAACAAGGTAGACTCTTTAGGCAGGATCCTACCCTAGGCTAATGTTTTTACACTACATGTTATATTATTATTATTCACACACTGATAAACATTTTCAATAGGGAAACACAGTTGCCATTAAATTCAGTTACATGCTTGTAAGTGCAGAGTGTTGAGGCACATTGTGTTGATCTGAGGTCTGATGGGGGCACAAGACGCTGATCTGAGGTCTGATGGAGGCACAAGACGCTGACCTGAGGTCTGATGGGGGCACATTGTGCTGATCTGAGGTCTGTTGGGGGCACAAGACGCTGACCTGAGGTCTGATGGGGGCACAAGACGCTGACCTGAGGTCTGATGGGGGCACAAGACGCTGACCTGAGGTCTGATGGGGGCACAATGTGTTGATCTGAGGTTTATTATGCCTGTACTGTGACATCACTGTGTGTATTATCCCTGTACTGTGACATCACTGTGTGTATTATCCCTGGACTTTGACATCACTGTGTTTATTATCTCTGTACTGTGACATCACTGTGTGTATTATCCCTGTACGGTGACATCACTGTGTTTATTATCCCTGTACGGTGACATCACTGTGTTTACTATCCCTGTACGGTGACATCACTGTGTTTATTATCCCTGTACTGTGACATCGCTGTGTTTATTATCCCTGTACGGTGACATTGCTGTGTTTATTATCCCTGTACGGTGACATCGCTGTGTTTATTATCTCTGTACGGTGACATCGCTGTGTTTATTATCCCTGTACTGTGACATCGCTGTGTTTATTATCCCTGTACGGTGACATTGCTGTGTTTATTATCCCTGTACTGTGACATCGCTGCGTTTATTATCCCTGTACGGTGACATCGCTGTGTTTATTATCCCTGTACTGTGACATCGCTGTGTTTATTATCCCTGTACAGTGACATAGCTGTGTTTATTATCCCTGTACGGTGACATCGCTGTGTTTGTATCCCTGTACGGTGACATCACTGTGTTTATTATCCCTGTACGGTGACATCACTGTGTTTATTATCCCTGTACGGTGACATCACTGTGTTCATTATCCCTGTACAGTGACATCGCTGTGTTTGTTATCCCTGTACAGTGAGCCAGGAGGCAATATGCTGAAATGAGATAACCCCACGCCATTTTTTTTACAAAAATAATTAAATAATTTAAAGAAAAATGGCGTGGGGTCCCCCCTTTTTTCCTTCGCCAGCCAGATACAACCAGCAGCGGCAGCCTGGCACTACCAGGGTGGGAAGGGACACAGTTATTGGCCCTTCCCAGCCTAATGGTACCAGCCTGCAGCCACCCCAGAGCCGGACCCTCAATTTAGAAGGTCCAGTCCTGCGGGTACCCGGCTCTTCCCGGCACCCCTGGTGGCGGTGGGTGCCGAGGTAATAGATGTTGGGGTTAGTGCTGGCCTGCCATACCGGCAAGCACTAAGCCCAGTATTAGTAATCAGGGCCGTCTGTAGATAGCCATAATTACTAAAACTGTAGTATTGTAAAAAAAAAATACACACACACACAAGTATAAAACATTTTATTGAAATAAACACTCCCCCAGACCCCTGTTTGACCATTTTATTAAAAAAAAAAAAAAAGCTGGTCCGACGTAGTCCACCGAATACGACGTAGTCCTCTGCATTCACGGCCCTGAAAAATAGAAAACAAACACAAAAACTCAGACCACTTACCTCTTCCTGCACTGGGATAATACACACAGCGATGTCACAGTACAGGGATAACAAACACAGTGATGTCACAGTACAGAGATAATAAACACAGTGATGTCACAGTACAGGAATAATAAACACAGTGATGTCACAGTCCAGGGATAATAAACACAGTGATGTCACAGTCCAGGGATAATAAACACAGTGATGTCACAGTCCAGGGATAATAAACACAGTGATGTCCCAATCCAGGGATAATAAACACAGTGATGTCACCGAACAGGGATAATAAACACAGTGATGTCACAGTACAGAGATAATAAACACAGTGATGTCACAGTCCAGGGATAATAAACACAGTGATGTCACAGTCCAGGGATAATAAACACAGTGATTTCACAGTCCAGGGATAATAAACACAATGATGTCACAGTACAGGGATAATAAACACAGTGATGTCACAGTCAAGGGATAATAAACACAGTGATGTCACAGTACAGAGATAATAAACACAGTAATGTCACAGTCAAGGGATAATAAACACAGTGTACAGAAAGTTAAAAAAAAATTATACTTACCTTTTTCATGGCAGCAGGGCCAGCATCATCAGAGCAGGAGATCTTCTTCTCATGTCTGAAGGGGGCGGGGCCTATGCTGCCATCCGGCCCCGCCCCCCGCCGAGACCTGAGGAGTGCCTGGGAGGTACAGAGAGCTGCAGGGGGGACAGGAGGGAGGATGGAAGAAGCAGACAGCCGGTTTCGGCTGTCTGCTCCTTCCTGCAACAGGCAACTGTCTCTACGTCCTATGGACGCAGAGACAGCTGCCAGAGGCCCGGGCCCCCCACAGCAGGTTCTGCTGTACCCCCCTGATGGCGGCCCTGGGTGGTTGGGCCTGTTTAAGATTTTGTATTGGGCCCCAAGAGCTTTAATTTAAAGAGGACCTTTCACCACTCCTGACATGCCTGTTTTAATAGCTTCATGCATTTCCCATGTAATAATAATTCTGGAGCATCTATTCTTATGTCGCTATGTTGTGCCACTCCTTTATTATTTCTACTAGAAGTTATGAATGGATTGCTAGCAGTCTGCAGTAAGGGTACAGAGGGGTGTTAACCAGTTAACCAGGGTGTACCTGCACAGTCTGAAAATAGCAGCACTGATTGGATAGAGTGAGTCTGTGCAGGTACACACCCCCAACTGGTTACCTCCCCTCTGTACCCTTACTGCAGACTGACAGCAATTCCTTCATAACTTCTAGTAGAAATAATACAGGAATGGTGCAACATAGAATCATAAGAATAGATGTTCTAGAATTGTTATTACATGGGGAATACATAACGCCATTAAAACAGGCGTGTCAGGAGAGGTGAATGGTCCTCTTTAAACCTCCATACCACTCAAAGTGCTTTTGCCAGTTCACTGGAGTTATCCTTTCAAAGAACATGTAAGAGAGTAAGCATACCTCCCAACTTTTGAAAATTGCAAAGAGGGACAATGTGTGCCCCGCGCATCACGGCAGTTTTTTTCATACTAGGCCACCCCTCTAACTCCGCCCAAAGCATAATTACTGGAGCCCCTGCGGCAATTTTATTTCTTGCGCTTCATTGTCCATATAAATATTAGCACATAAATCATCAGATTATAGATATTTTAAGGTCCAAATTACACAAAATAACGAAGTTCTGATCTAATTTATAGGTATAGACAGTTTAGTAAGGAGCAATTTAGTAAATTTATTAATGCACATTTATGCATTAATCCTCCAGGTCAAAAAGAGGGACATTTAAGGATAAAAGAGGGACAGAGGGACATGGGTCAAAAAGAGGGACTGTCCCTCCAAAAGAGGGACACTTGGGTGGTATGGAGTAAGTAGTAAGAGAAAGTGTGACACATGGATGTAAAGATCAATTTCAAGGATATACAGTTATACACTGTATACAATTACAGTACACACTGGAGCATATTTAACTTTACTAAGACTGGATTTTACATACAAAAGTCAGATAGGGCCAGGGGCGTTGCTAGATTCTCAAACGATCCGGGGCCCAAGCCCCAACGCATATAGCCCAATTCTCTAAGTCGATCGCCTTCCCCCCATTCCGCAGCAGCACTTACCTTTCACATCCAGGGCCTCCAGGTGACGTCTCCACTGATGTAGATCTTCTCCATTTGGTCCGGACATCTTCTCTCAGCCTCGTCTCTGCAGAGTGTGACACATGGACATCTTAGCTTCCTCACATTTCTATCGTCATCCCCCATCCTCGAGCCCCCACAGTGTTATCCTGCTCCTCACTGTGCCCCTCCAAAACCTCCAAATACTATCCTGAAGAAATATCAATGTCCCCCCACCATAGTAATAGTGCTCCTCATAGTCCCACCAATAGTAATCCCCTTCTAGAATGCCCTCATTAGTAATACTGCCCCCTATTGGACCCAACAGTGATAATGCTCTCCTAGAGTGCCCCCATTAGTAGAAGAGCCCTCCAGTATTAATAATGCCCTCACAGAGTGCCCATAAGAAATAAGGCCATCTATTGTTCCCCAGTGGTAATAAAGCTCTCTACAGAGCCCTAAGTAGTAATAACCCCCCACCCCCACCCCATAGTGCTCTTAGTAGAAATAAGGTGGATCTATAAGACCATCCTATAGAGCCCCCACTAGTAATAAGAACATCTATAATGTCCCCTGGATTTATAATACCCCTACAGTGCCCCAGTATTTATATCGCCCCCTCCTGTTATAATGCCCCCTGTAGTATTCCTCCCTTTAGTGCCCTCAGCAATGATGATTCCTCAGCCCCTCCACCATACAGTCCCATGTAAATAAAATTATTTTCCCACCCTCCGCCGTAGAGTTCCATGTAAATAACATCACTCCCTCCCACAGCCACCTCCAACATACAGTCCCACGTTAATAGGCTCACCCACTGAACATTCAGTCCCATGTAAATAAAATCCCTCTCTTAATCCCTAACATACAGTCCCAGTTAAATAACTACAACTCCCAGCATTACTCTCTCTTCACTTACCTGTCCTTATAGCAGACCTCAGCAGAGTTTCTTCCCCCTAGAGTTCTCTTCCGTGGAGCCTCTCCTGCACTGGTCACATGATGACATGTGACCAGTGACATCATCGCAGGTCCTTCTCAGCTACTGCACGATCACATGACCTGTGATGTCACCACAGGTCCTACATCTTGGTGCAGTGGTTTAGATTCGATTGTATTGCCGTCCTGAGGATGGCAATACAATTGTATCTAACAGGCAGGCAGGACATTCGGGGCCTGGGAGGAAACATCAGGGGCCCAGGCCCCGAATCTTTTAGCCTAGCAACGCCCCTGGATAGGGCAACAAGTGGCAAATTTAGTTTACCCACTTCCCGTCCGCCCATAGTATATAAACGTCCGGGAAATGGTCAAGTACTGTATCTCTGAATGGAGGTTTCTGAACATCCATTCAGAGATAGAGCAGCTGCACACTAATCATGCAGCTGCACAGCGGGGGACCTGCTGTCAGTGACAGCAGGGTACCCCATAGAAAAGGCAGAGACCGCTCCCAGGGGTCCCTGCCTTGTAGATCGCTGTAAACACATCAGGAAGCGCTATGTGCACTTCCTGTTCCGGCCCCGCGGTCACGTGATCACCGGGGCCGGGAGAGTGCAGGAGCTGCCGGGTCTTTCATAGACGCGGATCAGTCCTGCACTGAGGCTGTACAGCATAGTATTATGCTGTACAGCCTCTCTGGGGGTGTATTTCCCCTGTAACTGGGGCTACTATGTCAGTTAGTTAAATGCCCCCTAGAGGTCCTGTATGACCTTATGGGTGACACAAAGTGTAAAATAAAAAATAAAAAATAAAATAAAGAGTATTATAAAAAAAAAATAATTAAAAAATAATTTCCCCCCAAATATGTCATAAAAAAAATGTTACAAACAAAAATGAATAAATAAAATTGACATATTTGGTATCACCGCGTCCGCAACAACTGGCTCTATAAAAATATCACATGATCTACCCCATCAGTTAAACGCCGTAAAAAAATAAATAAATAAACATTACGCCAAAACAGATTTTTTAATTATCTCACCTCTCAAAAAACATATCAATCAATCAAAAAGTCGTATGTATCCCAAAATGGTAGCAATAAAAATGTCACCTCATCCCGCAAAAAATGAGCCCCCACACAAGATCATAGCCAGAAAAATGAAAAAAATATGGCTCTTAAAAAAATTGCAACACAAAAACATGATTTTTTTTTTCTAAAAATGCTCTTATTGTGTAAAACGTAAAAAAAATAATAATAAAAAATAGACATATTTGGTATTGTTGCGTCCGTAACAACTGGCTCTACAAAAATATCACATGATCTACCCCATCAAGTGATGGCCAAAACAGCTTTTTTTGTCGCCTCACCTATCAAAAAACATGATATCAAACAATCAAAAAGTCGTATGTATCCCAAAATGGTAGCAATAAAAACGTCATCTCATCCTGCAAAAAATGAGCCCCCACACAAGAAAAATGAAAAAATTGCAACACAAAAACATGATAATTTTTCTATTGTGTAAAACGTAAAAAAAAAAGAAGACATATTTGGTATCGTTGCGTCCATAGCAACTGGATGTATAAAAATATTACATGATCTACCCCATCAAGTGAACGGTGTAAAAAAAAATATTGAAAAATGCCCCTAAACTGCTTTTTATGTGACTTAACCTCCCAAAAATGAGATTAAAAATTGATCAGAAAGCCGTATGTACCCCAAAATGGTGCCAATAAAAAGCACAGCTTGTCCTGCAACAATAAGCCCTCATGCAGCTCAGTCCACAAAAAAGTTAAAAAGTTATCGCTCTTAAAAACCATGACAGAAAATTCCATGTTAGAAAATGCCGATGCTGCTCCTCCCCTTCTGAGCCCTGGGGCGTATACCCAAATAAGAGTTTATGACCACATGTGGGGTGTTTCTGCAAACCGCAGAATCGGGGTAATAAATCTTGAGTTTTGTTTTGTTGTTAACCCTTGATGTGTTACAGGAAAAAATTGGTCTTTATTAACAATGTTGAGCCCCTTCTCTGTACAGCTTGAGATTCTCTAGTATCAGGCTCTGTGTTTTTATTGCGTTCCATCAGGCATCTCAGCTGACAGCTCCTTATCTTTGATCTCCTAAACACTCATCATGGCTCAGTTTTTATCTAAGGGTACTTTCACACTAGTGTTATTGTTTTCCAGTATTGAATTCCGTCATAGGGGCTCAATACCGGAAAAAAAACACTTCAGTTTTGTCCCCATTCATTGTCAATGGAGACAAAACTGAACTGAACAGAACGGAATGCTCCAAAATGCATTCCGTTCAGTTTAGTTGCATCCCCAGGCATGAGAGGAAACCGCATCATGTTGTATTTTGCTTTCCTTCCTGGGGTTCCGGAGCAAGACGGATATGTCATGACCCACAATGCAAGTCAATGGGGACGGATCCGTTCTGTCTGACACAATAGAAACCGGATCCGTCCTCCATTGACCTTCAATGGAGTTATTGATGGAGTTATCCGTCCCAGCAATGTTAAAGATAATACAATCGGGTCCGGATGCAAATGGTTGTATTATCAGTAACAGAAGCGTTATTGCTGAACCCTGCCGGATCCAGCAACAACGCTAGTGTGAAAGTAGCTTAACTGATAAGAATGTGCCTTAAATAAATGTTTTTCAGCTATCAGTAGAGTTAAGGGTTATTAGATGACCAGCACTTTGTGAAAGTACGATTCTCACATCAGGGCAAAAGTTAACCCTTTATGAAAATGGTGCTGATGCTGAATATTTTCAATAAACACTAATTGAAAAAATTATATTATGGCCGAAATGTGTAAAATGCAATCATAAAAAAAATTGTCCCAAAGGAGTACTGCATTAGCATTTAATAAATTCCCTCATTGTATTCAATTGATCTGAAATAGCATCTTATTACTATATCGGTGCAACTGTTGCCTTCTAAAGAACATCTCAAGATCTATAGTACATACAAATCTTCTAGAGTAGCTCTAGTGTGCATGATAGGAACCTTACAGTAACCAAAGAAACTGCTGGCTATAGAGTGACTAACACTAAACTCAAATTTCCTTTCAAATATAAGTTACACAGCAGCTGAAATGAATATGTAATATGTATAACAGTTAAAAAAAACATTTCATATTGTTATGGAACTTCATGGGGCTTATATACATCCACCATAGTAACTCTACCTAAAGGTCTATGGAAAATCACAACGAGCTAGATAATATTGCATACTCTATATAGTAGATAAATTATATTTGCTGATGATATAGGCATGTAAACAAGTATTCATTGATTTTCTTCTCTTACTAGTAGGTGTACCATACTTCTAAATAATTCAATGGAAAGTGGAATGCCAGAATCCCACAGTAATTACATATCATTAGGCTGCGTTCACTTTCTTCAGCATGCTATTTTCACACATCTTTTGTTCCATTCATTCTATACTTTATATTTGGTGTCAGAATTAGAGATGAGTGAACATCTTGATTTTCATTTTGTGCCCGATTTGTCGAATTAAAAAAAAAAAAAATTAAATTAGAATTGATTCTAGACTAGTTAATGTTGATTCTAGGGATGAGCAGACCGGTGGTTGTCCAGGTTCATTTCAAAGTTCGGTTCGGGTTCTGAAATTGACCCGAACTTGACCCCAAACAACGAACCACATTGAAGTCAATGGGGACCCAAACTTTGGGGCTGAAAAAATGGCTATAAAAAAGTCATAGAAAGGGCTAGAGGGCTGCAAAAGGCACCAAAGTTGGTGGTACAATTGTCCTGCAAACAAAAGTGGATAGGGAAATGACTTAAAATAACAGAAAATACATAAAAATAAAAAATAACCAAGAGGCAGAGGTCCAAGTGGAGTAGGAAGTTGAGGAGGACGTGCCACTGTACAGTATGTGGAAGAAGCCAACACCCTTTCTGATTTTTAGATGTGTCTGTCAACTCTGTGTGTGACCTTTAGCCATTTTTAGGGGTGTGGCCGGTATATTTCTCTACTCTGCCAATATAAGACAGACGGAGGAGGCGGACATGGCAGTGCAGGCAGACGTGTCAGTGCAGGAGGAAGAGGCGGAGGAGGTCACAAACCTTTTTTTTTGGAGGCCTCAAAGCATTGGGAAATAGAATGTACAAACTGCGCTGGAGTACAACAATGAATAGGTGCTCCCAACATACATCTCTACTCTGTCAATATAAGGCATAACAATCTTGAGCTAGGAGGAGGAGGTCCTAGTGGAGAAGGAGGAGGTGGACATGGTGATTCAGGCGGAGGAGGCGGACGTGGAGTGCAGGAGGACGTGGCAGAGAAGGCGGAAGAGACGGAGGAGGTCACTAATCTTTTTTTTTTAAAAAAAATGTTTTTTTTTTTTAAGTTTTCTTATAGTTTTTGGTTTGTGGACGCCCCAAAACAACAGGAAATAGCAAAGAATATGCACAAACTGCGCTGGAGTATAACAATGGCTGGGTGCAGCCAGTATACCTCTCTACTCTGGTTAAGGTACGGACAAGTCCTGTGAGCTTGTCCACTTTGGCAGTGGACAGGCAGATGTACAATGGGCGCCGCCCCCCCCAGGGCCCTCTCTATCGGGTCCCAGGTGTAGGAATGCCAAGTGGCTAGGTGCGACCTATATGTGTCTTTATGTGTCACGGTGCTCCTACCTGGATACGGCTGAACCCCAGGCTTTGGCTCCGAAGCAATAAATATGGGGAACAATTGAGGGATGAAGGATACAGTCCAGACCTTGAGATGAAGTTCAATGGCAGCTTTACTTGAATAAATGTTTCTACAAACAGTTTTCAGGCTTTGTCTTGGTTCCAGCAGGCTTTAGCATAAACTGGCAGGCAAACGTAACTCTGCTTTATCTCTTTCTCTATGTTGTACCAACAGGCTAGCTTAGTAACTTAGTCTGATTCAGTTTCAGCCAAGGAATAGGTTAGTGTCCTGTCAGCTCCAACATAGAGCCTAAACTAGAAAAATCTAGAACTGCCACAACTCCACCTGGTAGCAAGCAGGACTGGCCCACTTCTGCCCAAAGGGGGGAGAATGGAATGGAGAGTTACATTCTATCTAAGGATAGCTCTGCCATTTACGCTGCCACCTGCTGGTGAACCAGGCACATTACATGTAATCAACAGTTATATAACCAGATTATGAATGCACAATATGGAGAGGACCTGGAACAAAAAAACATAAGATGACATTCAGGTTAGACCATTAAAGATAGTAGAAGGGTGTAGGAGTGGTAACACCACTCCAGGGTGTTACAGATGCGCCTGTCCGTGATTACCCCCCCTGCCATGCTAAGCACACGTTCAGACAATACACTTGCTGCAGTGCAGGGCAGCACCTCCAAGGCATAAAGGGCAAGCTCAGGCTTTGTGCTCACTTTGGAGACGTCAAGTAAATGGGGGAGAACCATCAGTCAGTAAGTGCAGACGCGTGGACACGTATTGTTCCAACATGTTGCTAACCCTCCCTTCTGAGGTGCTGCGTTGGCAACTTCCTCCTCCTTCTCTGTCTCCACCTTGTGCTTCCACTTGTACTTGCGCATCTTCTGATCATGCTCCAGTGATGGAAGTAAGGATGGAACATTGTCCTTGTAGTGGGGATCCAGCAGGGTGGCCACACAGTAATCAGCACCGGTTGGAATGTGGGCAACTCGTCGGTCATTGCGCAGGCACTGCAGCATGTAGTCGTTCATGTGTGCCAGGCTGCCCAGAGGCAATGACAAGGTGTCCTCTGTGGGAGGTGTATCGTCTGTGTCCTTTGTATCCTCCCAGCCACACTCCAGTGATGCCCGTGAGCTGGTTTGGGTGCCATCCTGCTGTGAACGGGGATCCTCATCATCACCCTCCTTATCTTCCAAAACTGTGCCCTGGCTGGACAGTTGGGTACCTGGATGCTGTTGGTGCAGGAACCCACCCTCTGAGCCATCTGTGGATAACTGACCTGGTAACAGTGGGAATGATCCCTGTTCCTCCTCCTCTTCCTCCTGTGCCTCATTCATCAGCACCTGAAGCATTTTTTCAAGGAGACATAGAAGTGGAATAGTAACACTGAGGATGGCGCTGGCCATGTTGGTGGAGTACTCAAAACAGAGCAACACGGCACACACATCCCGCATGGAGGCCCACTCGTTGGTGGTGAAATGGTGCTGTTCCACAGAGCGACTCACCTGTGCGTGCTGCACCTATCACCTGCTGCTACTTGCACAGTATCTACAGCATGTGCAAGGTGGAGTTCCGCCTTGTGGGTACATTGCATGTGAGGCAGTGAGTGGGAAGGCCGAAGTTACGCTGCAGCGCAGACAGGTGAGCAGCAGCAGAGTGAGAACGCCGATAGCACACACAGACGGCCCTCACTTTCTGCAGCAGTTCTGACATATCGGGGTAATTTTTCATAAACCTCTGCACCACCAAGTTCAGCACATGTGCCAGGCAAGGGATGTGTGTCAAACTGGCTAGGCTCAGAGCTGCTACAAGATTTCGCCCATTGTCGCACACCACCAGGCCGGGCTTGAGGCTCAGTGGCACCAACCAGTCATCGTTCTTTTCTTCCTTGCATACCCACAGCTCCTGGGCAGTGTGGGATCTTTCCCCCAAACATATGAGTTTCAGAACAGCCTGCTGTCATTTCCCCCAGGCTGTGCTGAAGTTGGTGGTGCAGGTGTTGCGCTGACGTGATGAGGATGTGGTAGCGGAGGAATCGGAGGAGGAAGCGGAGTAGGAGGCAACAGGAGGCACCGAGAAACGTCCAGCAATCCTCGGTTACAGTAGGACATGCGCCAAAACGTCTGGCCCAACCTCCACATTTACCCAGTGGTCAGTTAGGGAGGTATAGCATCCCTTCTCGTACTTACTGGTCCACGTGTCAGTGGTTATGTGGATCTTACCACTGATGGTGTTGCGGTTGGATGCCAGATCATGATGGTGGTGCTCAGGTTTAGAACATTTATGCCTTGCTTCAGGCTCTGACTGCACAGCGTGCAAACCACCCTTGTCCTGTCGTCAGCACACTGCCTGAAGAGCTGCCACACCAGGGAACTCTTTTGCGCTGGCTTTGGTGTGCTATGTCTCTTGGCGCATTGGGCAGTAGCAGGCGTAGCAGGGACGGTCTAGGACCTCATCATCCTCCACATCATCTTCCATCCACTCCTCACCCCTGCCCTCCTGGCCGGTGTTCACACTGGAGAAAGCCCCAGCAGTTGACACCTGTGTTTCGTCATCAGAAACATGCTGCGGTGGTTCTCCCACATCTTCATCCTCAAACCTAAGTGGTTGGGCATCAGTGCTCTCAATCTATGTTACATCTGGGGCAGGGCTAGGTGGTGGCCCACAAAAACCCCGTCAGCAGAGTCATCAAAAAGCATAAGTGACTGCTGTATGACTTAGGGTTCAGACTGCTTCACTGATATGAAAGGGGTTGAGGTGGAAGAAGGATGCCTGTGGGCCGCCGGTGCCCACTCTGCACTTTCAGCAGTGGCGCGGGTGGAAGACAATGTGAAGGAACTGGAGGCACTCTGAGCCATCCAATCTACTACCGCCTCTACTTGTTCTGGCCTGACATTTCCTAGAGCAGTATTCGGGCCTACAAAATGATGCAGAACGTCCTGTCGCCTGTGTGCACCAAAGTAAGGTTTCATTTGGGTGTGTAGCTGGCACAAATAGACAACGTCCTCCTCCTGCAACAGGTGCTCCACCACCACCAACATTAGCAGCACCATGACCAGGGCCATGTCCCCTAGTTGATGCTCACCTCATTTTGTTACGGTCACCCAGAAAATTTTAAATTTGTCTGACAGACGAACAATTGTATATCCGTGTCACGGATTCAAAAGAGGTGTTTAGGCAAAAAAAAAAAAAAAAAGTATTTCTCACCGACCCAATTA
The DNA here is from genome assembly GCA_900303285.1 of Rhinella marina. Taxonomy (NCBI): domain Eukaryota; kingdom Metazoa; phylum Chordata; class Amphibia; order Anura; family Bufonidae; genus Rhinella; species Rhinella marina. The sequence continues at coordinate 70,954 of ONZH01013035.1, read as the reverse complement.
ACAGGCTGATTAACTATTATATTTCCCTGAGACGATGGCAAGTACAGTTTTATACAACACAAAAAATAGGTAGTTCTCACGACCCAATTAAAAGGCTGTTTAACTATTATATTTCCCTGTGACACTGGCAAGTACAGTTTTTTTTTTATTAAAAAAAAATAGGTTTCACCTACCCAATTAACATGTTGAATAACTATTATATTTCCCTGTGACAGTGGCAAGTACGTTTTTTTTTCATAAAAAAAATAGGTAGTTCTCACCAACCCAATTAACAGGCTGATTAACTATTATATTTCCCTGTCAATGTGGCAAGTAAAGTTTTTTTCATCACAAAAAATAAGTAGGTCTCACTGACCCAATAAACAAGCTTATTAACTATTATACTTCCCTGTGACAGTGGCAAGTACAGTGTTTTTTCACCAAAAAAATAGGTAAAAAAAAAATTAACATGTTGAATAACTATTATATTTCCCTGTGACAGTGGCAAGTACATTTTTTTTATAAAAAAAATAGTTCTCACCAACCCAATTAACAGGCTGATTTAACTATTATATTTCCCTGTGACGGTAGCAAGTACAGTGTTTTTTCACCACAAAAAATAGGTAGATCTCACCGACCCAATTAACAGGCTTATTAACTATTATATTTTCCTGTGACGGTGGCAAGTAAAGTTTTTTTTGCCACAAAAAATAGGTAGGTCTCACTGACCAAATTAACAGGCTTATTAACTATTATATATCCCTGAGATGGTGGCAAGTACACTGTTATTCAACACAAAAAATAGGTAGGTCTCACCGACCTAAATAATAGTCTGGTTAACTATTATATATCCCTGTAACGGTGGCAAGTACAGTTTTTTTCATTAAAAAAAATATGTAGTTCTCACCGACCCAATTAACAGGCTGATTAACTATTATATTTCCCTGTGACGGTGGCAAGTACTGTGTTTTTTCACTCAAAAAATAGGTAGGTCTCACCGACTAAATTAACATGCTTATTAATTATTTTATTTTCCTGTGACGGTGGCAAGTACAGTTTTTTTAAACACAAAAAATAGGTAGGTCTCACGACCCAATTAATGGGATGATTAACTATTATATTTCCCTGTGATGGTGACAAGTACAGCTTTTGTAAACACAAAAAATAGGTAGGTCTCACCGACCCAATTAACAGGCTGATTAACTATTATATTTTCCTGTGACAGTGGCAAGTACACTTTTTTTTTTATAAAAAAAAATTGTTCTTACCAACCCAATTAACAGGCTGATTAACCCTTTCATGACCGGGCCTAAAAATGGCCTGAATGTCCAGGCAACTTTTTGTGATTTTGTGCATGTGGTGGTGTAGTGACCCTAATTTTTTTATTTGTTTGACTACCAAAATAATTTTTGCTATTTTTTTTTTACTTGACACTTAGGACTTTTTATTAGAATGTTTTTTTTGTAGAGATTTTTTATATTTTTTTAGGTTTAATTTGGAGGAAAACTACTAATTCTTATTAAAAAAGTAATTTTTTTTAAATTATAGCTTTTTATTTGTTAAATATTAAAACTGACACAAAATTTAATTATTGCAATGGGTTCTCTATTTGGTGATGATTGTTTTGATATATAACATGTATAGGTTTTATTGAGCGGGGCGAATATGGTGACAGTTACCGTTGGCGACTGCATTTTTAATTTTTTTTTTACATTTTTTATTTGTATTTTTATTATTATTTTTTTCTTATATATTAATTTATTTTTGGCACATAATATGTCCCTCAGGAGGTTTTTTTTTAACACTTTATTTTCCACTGTTTCCACTGTAACTGGGTCATCCACAGGAGCCCCAGTTACAGGGAAAAACAGCCCCCTGTAGGGGCATTAGACACAGGTAAAGCTGATCAGGGTCTTCTTAGCCCCTGCAGCTCTGCTCTTGGACCGAGACACCCGACGATCACGTGACCGCTGGGACAGTCGCTTCCTGCTCCCTCCACCATGCTGCAAGGTATGGCTCTCCTCCGGCACAGGAGAAGGCAGAAGTAATAAACCGCTCCTGTCTTCTCCTCAGGGTCCCCGCTCTGTCTGTGAGCCGGGACTCTACCTGCTCCTGCTAGATTACTAAAGTGCTGCACTATTAAAGTGCTGCCTGAACGTTTATATACATGCTATCTGCACGGGGCATGAGCAGATAGGACGTATATAGCCGTATGGCAGTCGGGAAGAGGTTGACTATTATATTTTCCTGTGACGGTAGCAAGTACAGTGTTTTTTCACCACAAAAAATAGGTAGGTCTCACCGACCCAATTAACAGGCTTATTAACTATTATATTTCCCTGTGATGGTGGCAAGTACAGTTTCATTCACCACAAAAAATAGGTAGGTCTCACCGACCCAATTAACAGCCTGAATAACTATTATATTTCCTTGTGACAGTGGCAAGTACAGTTTTTTTTTTCATAAAAAAAGAAATAGGTCTCACCGACCCAATTAACATGCTGAATAACTATTATATTTCCCTGTGAAATAGGTAGTTCTCACCGATCAGCGCTGGGATTAAAGTGCTGCCTGAACGTTTATATACATGCTATCTGCACGGGGCTATATGTATATAGCCGTATGGCAGTCGGGAAGAGGTTAACTATTATATTTCCCTATGATGGTAGCCAGGGTCGGACTGGAGTACCTAGGGCCCACCAGAGGAAATAATTCTTGGGGCCCACTATAAAGAAATATCTGTGTTTCTTATCCCTGTACTGTGACATCACTGTGTTTATTATCCCTGTACGGTGACATCACTGTGTTTATTATCCCTGTACAGTGACATCGCTGTGTGTATTATCCCAGTGCAGGAAGAGGTAAGTGGTCTGTGTTTGTGTGTTTGTTTTCTATTTTTCAGGGTCGTGAATGCAGAGGACTATATCGGATTCGGTGGACTACGTCGGACCAGCTTTTTTTTAAAAAATTTTTAATATAATGGTCAAACAGGGGTCTGGGGGAGTGTTTATTTCAATAAAATGTTTTATACTTGTGTGTGTGTATTTTTTTTTACAATACTACAGTTTTAGTAATTATGGCTATCTACAGACGGCCGTGATTACTAATACTGGGCTTAGTGCTTGCCGGTATGGCAGGCCAGCACTAACCCCAACATCTATTACCTCGGCACCCACCGCCACCAGGGGTGCCGGGAAGAGCCGGGTACCCGCAGGACCGGACCTTCTAAATTGAGAGTCTGGCTCTGGGGCGGCTGCAGGCTGGTACCATTAGGCTGGGAAGGGCCAATAACCGTGTCCCTTCCCATCCTGGTAGTGCCAGGCTGCAGCTGCTGGTTGTATCTGGCTGGCGAAGGAAAAAAGGGGGGTCCCCATGCCATTTTTTACAAAAATAATTAAATAATTTTTAAAAAAATGGCGTGGGGTCCCTCCCTTTTTTCCTTCGCCAGCCAGATACAACCAGCAGCGGCAGCCTGGCACTACCAGGGTGAGAAGGGACATGGTTATTGGCCCTTCCCAGCCTAATGGTACCAGCCTGCAGCCGCCCCAGAGCCAGACTCTCAATTTAGAAGGTCCGGTCCTGCGGGTACCCGGCTCTTCCCGGCACCCCTGGTGGCGGTGGGTGCCGAGGTAATAGATGTTGGGGTTGGTGCTGGCCTGCCATACCGGCAAGCACTAAGCCCAGTATTAGTAATCAGGGCCGTCTGTAGATAGCCATAATTACTAAAACTGTAGTATTGTAAAAATAAATACACACACACAAGTTTAAAACATTTTATTGAAATAAACACTCCCCCAGACCCCTGTTTGACCATTTTATTAAAAAAAAAAAAAAAAAAGTTGGTCCGACGTAGTCCACCGAATCCGACGTAGTCCTCTGCATTCATGACCCTGAAAAATAGAAAACAAACACACAAACACAGACCACTTACCTCTTCCTGCACTGGGATAATACACACAGTGATGTCACTGTACAGGGATAACAAACACAGTGATGTCACAGTACAGGGATAACAAACACAGTGATGTCACAGTACAGAGATAATAAACACAGTGATGTCACCGTACAGGGATAATAAACACAGTGATGTCAAAGTCCAGGGATAATACACACAGTGATGTCACAGTAAGGAGATAATAAACACAGTGATGTCACAGTACAGAGATAATAAACACAGTGATGTCACCGTACAGGGATAACAAACACAGTGATGTCACAGTACAGGGATAATAAACACAGTGATGTCAGAGTACAGGGATAATAAACACAGTGATGTCAAAGTCCAGGGATAATAAACACAGTGATGTCACCATACAGGGATAATAAACACAGTGATGTCATAGTCCAGGGATAATAAACAGTGATGTCACAGTCTAGGAATAATAAACACAGTGATGTCACAGTCCAGGGATAATAAACACAGTGATGTCACAGTCCAGGGATAATAAACACAGTGATGTCACAATCCAGGGATAATAAACACAGTGATGTCACAGTCCAGGGATAATAAACACAGTGATGTCACAGTCCAGGGATAATAAACACAGTGATGACAAAGTACAGGGATAATAAACACAGTGATGTCACAGTACAGGGATACTAAACATAGTGATGTCACAGTACAGGGATAATAAACACAGTGATATCACAGTACAGGGATAATAAATACAGTGATGTCACAGTACAGGATAATAAACACAGTTATGTCACAGTCCAGGGATAATAAACACAGTGATGTCACAGTCCAGGGATAATAAACACAGTGATGTCACAGTCCAGGGATAATAAACACAGTGATGTCACAGTACAGGGATAATAAACAGTGATGTCACAGTCCAGGAATAATAAACACAGTGATATCACAGTCAAGGGATAATAAACACAGTGATGTCACAGTCAAAGGATAATAAACACAGTGTACAGAAAGTTAAAAAAAAATTATACTTACCTTTTTAATAGCAGCAGGGCCAGCATCATCAGAGCAGGAGATCTTCTTCTCATGTCTGAAGGGGGCGGGGCCTATGCTGCAGGCCGCCCCCTGCCGAGACCTGAGGCATGCCTGGGAGGTACGGAGAGCTGCAGGGGGGACAGGAGGGAGGATGGAAGAAGCAGCCACCGATTTCGGCTATCTGCTCCTTCCTGCAACAGGCAACTGTCTCTACGTCCTATGGACGCAGAGACAGCTGCCAGAGGCTGGATCCGGGACGGTTGGGAGGTATGCGGCAGCGGGGGGCGGCACCAGGGGCGCGGGCCCCCCCCTGAAATCATTGGAGCCGGGGCCTGGAGCTCTAGCTCCAAATGCTCCAATGATAATCTGGCCCTGACTATAGGTTCCTGGCTTGGGGCCTACCGGAGGATCCTCCGGTCCTCTGGTGGGCCAGTCCGACACTGACGGTAGCAAGTACAGTGTTTTTTCACCACAAAAAATAGGTAGGTCTCACCAACCCAATTAACAGGCTTATTAACTATTATATATCCCTGTAACGGTGGCAAGTACAGTTTATTAACCCAAATGTGGAATAAACAGCGGCAGCGATTCCGCTAGGCTGTTGACTAACCGGTGGACTGACAGGAGGTAGAAGTTACACTAGATTCTGTACTGACAGGAGGGAAAGGTTACACTAGACTGCGGACTGACCACCGACAGCAATTACACTAGATTATGGACTGACCAGTGGTAGCTTTTACACTAGACTGTGGACTGCGATATTTGTTAAAATGGAACATACTGTATAATACATTAAAATATATCCAAATGCACAAGATAAGAAGCACAACACAATTTAAAGTATTCAGAGTATATTGGTGCAGGATGAGAAGTTGTCCTGGTTCACCAGACCTCTATAGGATATATAGGATGACAGCAGTCCATGCATAAAAAGTATATGTTGCTTAAAGTTATTTGTGGTTTAGTGTTTTAGGCTACTTTCACACTAGCGTTTCTTTTTTTCCGGTATTGAGTTCTGTCATAGGGGTTCAATACCGGAAAAAAACGCTTCAGTTTTGTCCCCATTAATTGTCAATGGGGACAAAATTGAACTGAAGAGAACGGAATGCTCCTAAATGCATTCCGTTCAGTTCAGTTGCGTCTCCAGACCGGAGAGCAAACCGCAACATGCTGCGGTTTGCTTTCCATCCTGGGGATCCGGAACAAGATGCATCCGGCATGACCCCCAATGCAAGTCAATGGGGACGGGTCCGTTCTGTGTGACACAATAGAAACCGGATCCGTCCTCCATTGACTTTCAATGGAGTTAATGACGGATCCATCCCAGCAATGTTAAAGATAATACAACCGGATCCGTTCATAACGGATGCACACGGTTGTATTATCAGTAACGGAAGCGTTATTGCTGAACCCTGCCGGATCCAGCAATAACGCTAATGTGAAAGCAGCCTTAGTGTTTAGTGTCATTTAATTCTATGTGTACCCAGCATGGTTTTTGTGTGGTCCTACAGGGTTAATCAACTGAATGAGGCTGGGAGGTGGACTGGTTAGCACCATCCCTAGCTCAGCTCAGTGTGTGAGTGTCTTGAGTTTGCAGAGGAAGGTAAACCTGTGCCTAATGCTCCCTCCTTACAGGGCCAAAGTTGCAGAAAAAAATCATCTTCTCTGAACAGTATCTACTGAGAGAATGACATCATTTCTACAGTACTCTTGTAAGGATACCATCCACACTGGGACATGACCTGGCCAGTCGTATCTTAAACCCTCTATGCCTCATGGGTTTAAGATACAGACATTACTCAAAGCATTACTGCCAGCCTTAGATTCTACAAAGAAAGAGATTAGGAGCATGTTGAACCTAAACCTTGTCTATAGCCATATAAAACCATATGGGTAGATTTGCACTGTGGAACTGTGTTCTGAGACTGTTTAAAGTACTACAACCCTCATTCTGCACCTCAGAAAAGAGAGATGTTAATTCTATTACATCTGGCCTGGTTACTGACTCCAACACCGTTTGCTGGCCACAGCACCAACATCCCCTGCTTTGCACCCACACCAAAAACCACAACACCAAGGGTACCCCAACTACCATCAGCCACGACTGTAACCTATCATCAGACCCAAACCAATATCAAGGTGTAGCCAAAGGGAAGAAAGGGTGCACCCTCCTTTCATTGCCCTGGCCCTAGGGAGAAACAGTGGGAGGAAAGTCACTGTGATAGACTTTTGACTTTTTTGTGATAGACTGGTGGACACTCCCCTTGTCCCTCCACCAGGGTTTGCGACAGATTTAGTTTAGTAGTTTCAGAGGTTGCTGACCCCCGATGTAGGGTTTGATGCCTCCTCTGCATCTTTTCTGGCTGATGGTGTGTGTGGTAGTATTAGCACAGCAGAGTAGACTGAGTACAGAGACAGAAAAGGTCTGACCACAGTGAGTGCTGTTGGCTTCAGCATTGTGCACCCTTGTCTCTCTTACTGACCCTCCACATCTTGTTAGAAAAGAGGAGGAAGAAGAGGAAAGTCAGTAGCTGGCTGTGCTGGCCTCCAGGTTGGACAAACAGTCAGCATTGGAAGAGTACAGTAGCAACAGACAGGCACGCAGCTCAGGGATGCTTGACCCCCAGCAATGGAAATTAACTGGATGTAAGAAGACGCTCAGTAGAAATCTGATTAACACTTAATTCACAGGAGCCAGGGAAACTTAAGTCAGGGGAAATCCAAAGGCTGGGTGTTCAGCAGGGATGCCAGGGAAGATGCTCTGCGCCACTGCTTACTTTCATGGGTAATTAACCCCTTTTAGTCTTGAGGGAACAGTCATGTATTTTTTTTCTTGTTGTCATGGACAAATTATTTCTTTACCTTTGGGGAAAATTAATCTCAGTGAAAGTTTATTACAAGTTCACTAGAAGAATCTGGTGAATTCACTAAGAGTCACAGAAAATAATGCACTATAAAAATAGATGCAAACATAACGTATGGACTCAGCCTTCACTCTAATGATAAAATCTGAGACTCTTAGCCAATACATTTTGATCAAAATACATCTGTGCCCACCTACCCAGCGCCACGGTGGTCTCAGTTCAATCAGGTCCTATGCTAAACCTACCTATGCGGTTGTGCATCTATGTTTAGGTGCGCAGACCCTGCACATATAGTGTGCTGCTCCTAGTTACCTCTGTGTGCATCAGCAACCAATGGGAGGAGTAGCACACACACCTATATGTACCACCTAATCAAGGTCTCCTATTAGATAGGTGGGGCAAAAGTGCACATGAATACTACTCCTGGGATAGAAGCGCATTCACACCTGAAGGTGCCACTCCTTCAAGACATATAAAAAAAAGTAACGTAAAAAAGATGCAAAAACATCCTGCACGATATGATAGTAAAATGTGCAGAATAAGAAAAAAATCATTAAAGCACATTAAAGGGGTTGTCCAAGTTATTTTTTTGTCCTTTGTATGTTTGTAACTAGTCAAATACAACAGCCTTCCATACACTTTCTGCTTCTAAAGCTGCTGGTTTCTTAGGTTTCAATGAGTGTCACATGACCTGTGATGTCAGCTTGCCTCTCTGCTAATCTTGCATTCATGCACCAGCAGATTAGCCTGTACAGGAAACGTCACTGTGCTGGCCACGTCCCCTGCTTTGCCAGGGCTGCTATCTGCTCTCTCCCTGGATTCTTTCAAATAAAAGATTAACCCCTTCAGCCAGAACACACTAAAGGCTTTACAACAGCAGCTGCAGATGTAAAGAGACACAGGATCTGCTCTCCTCACCCTACAGACACAGAGCTGACTGGAGCTGATCTGGAGGAGATGCAAAGTATTGTATTGCACAAGAACAGGTAGGGGGAAGACCCTGTGTGTATCAGCAGTGTCATTGTACAGCTGGGACTTGTAGTCCTACACATACAACATGCTGCAGAGTATTCCAGCAGACGTCACACAGGCCAGCTCTTGTATTCACTGCCTTTGCATAGCAGGAAGGGGGAGGGGCAGAGATTGTTATTACTGCATGTAAACAAAGACCAGAAGAGAACCAGGGAAATGTGGAAATATAGATTTTCTTTGCCTAAAACTTGCTTAACTTAGATATATATTGCTGCCCATTAGATTTACAGTACTATACATTTTTTTTTCATAACTCGGACAACCCCTTTAAGGACAAAACTAATACAGTAGTTAAATGGAGCTTCTGGATCACCCTCTACAAAAATGGGAGGATGTTCTTCTCCTTATGTTACTGCTGAAAAAAAATGTCCAAAGTTTATCTCTGGTGTTTTTTCTGAAGATTCTTAGTAGCTCAGCACCTTGACAGCTTCCCAGAAAGAAAACAGGTTGTTCATCTCTTGAACTGTGATAACATGGTCATCTTCACAATGCCTCTCTTCTCCACTGTCATGCTCTGTTGACTTCTTAAGTAACTCTTCTGCTAGTGTTAAATTTGTATGGCTGACAATGCATGCACTTTCCTAGGGTGGGCAATACCATGGTTTGTGGATTTGTGGCACTTGTACTTCCATACCAGTCAGCCTGGTCGTCTTTCTAGGACTATGTTCGTACATAGCTTGAATCCTTTTCACTAACTGTTTTGGGCGGCCCGGAGTTTCTTCTTGACATATAAAGCCAGTGGTTTCGAACTGCTTCACCCAGCGAAAAATGCAGTTTTTATGCTGAGCATATTCACCAAAGTTATTCAGAAAATTTCGCTATGCTGTCAGCCTGTCACAACAGACCTCGTTTTTGCAAATTCCTACAGCTTGTTCTTGCTGCGATGTCTCCATCTTAAACCTGCCGCAAAATCAATTTTCTTCTAGACAGTTATTATGAATTGCCCCTTTGTGTACACTTTGTGTACAAACATGGCTAGCTCCCTCATCCTTATTTTGCTAGGTTCACAGTATGCTATTGGACCAATTTGACTTAGGCCCCCAGAACATTCCCAGATTTTGCCATTTTAGTATTGCTCTAGTACTGTATATCTATTACCCCTTTCCAAGAAAACCACTTCAACAAGGTTAGTCATCAATATTTTTCTCCATTCTATTAAAGGGGTTGTCCCATGAAAAATATTCTACAGTTTTCAAACCAGAATCTGAATTCCTTTGGAATTGCATGTAATTAATAATTAAGCATAGCCACTGAGTTATTAAAAAAAAGGTATCTGTATAGCGCCACCTGCTGTTTGTTATTTTTCTTATTTCTTTGACCTGCTCACTGAGGTGGCCGCACATGCTCAGTTTCATCCTTCAACTGCCTCCTGAGTTGTGATAGGGAGAGCTGAGACATGCCCCCTGAGCTGCAGCAGAAAAGCCACTCCTCTTGAGCTGCCAGCTTGATATAAATCCAGCAGAGCAATGAATGGAGAGATCTCTGGATCAATGTGAGGTACAGGGCTGGTTCTAGCTTTGTAAGAAAAAGAAGGCGTGTATTATGTGATGTCTATTTTTAATTTTTTCCATTAGTCATGGGATACCCCTTTAAGCATGCTAAAGTGCACCACATAAGATTTCTATAGACAAACTAGCATTCCTCTGGCTATCTACAATGACAAAGAAAAAAAGATTCATGAGTCAGTGACATGATCTTCATGGGTTCACAAAAAACTAATTAAATGACAGTGGAAGAGCTACACCGAGCTACATTGATCCTTAATAACCATATCAGAGAAGTACAAGATTAAGCCCTATCATACACAGAGCTGCTGCAGCTAATTAGAAGACAATCGTTAATGTCTACAAGAAATCTCTTAAATTTGCATATAGTTTTCATCCGATTTTTATTTTTAGACCTCTTTGATATATATGGTATAATGATGTTCTGAAAAAAACACAATATATATGTAAGAACTACCAGGTGAAACAACAGGCTTTGAGGCATCATTCCTTGAAAACATTGGGGGTTTGAAGTGGACCCTTAGTCTTGGAAATTAATGATAATGAAGTATCCAGCTTGCTGTATCCGAATTCAGCCATCTTGCTTATATCTACAGTAAATACCTGTACACAGTTCATTGATGATCACTGTGACGCTTTCTTTACTGATGCAGCCATCCTGCTGCCACCACTGACGCTATGCTGCCATAGTCTTCCTGATGAGTTCGAAATACTCGCAATACATGTAAGAGCGAGTTACTGTATGGGCAGAATCTCAGTGGGCATGCATAGGTGCAAAGAGGCCAGGTCAGGGTCTAGGTTCCTGCACTGATCAAGGGGTTACTCTTTTTGGTGCATTAGTTTAGCAAGACTGGAAAAATACTGGCATTCTGACCATCAAAATGCACATCCACTTCCAGACTTGATGCTAACTGCCTGGTTTAGCAACTTACCTTAAAACACCTCTATTATTAAGTAGGGCCATACCTACAGAATAGCCATCCCAATAAGGGTAATCCTACATAGGTACCTAAACTAGTTAACCCTGAGCAGTACCTGCTGGTAGTATGAAGGACTAGGTTGTGTTCCCAGGGTAGCTGCTAGCAGGGGGTGTGAACAGGTAGAGTGGTCATACTAGCCAGGGTTAGAACCACAAGTGAACATCAAGTCAAATCTGTAACCAGTTTCCACAACAGAAACAAACTGGGTCAAACCAAGAAAGACAAACAGCACCAGTAACCAAAGGCCTGAGAATCGTCAGGTAATAGTCCAAAGTCCTGCACAGCAGCAAATATTAGAAGGCCACTAAAATGGATCAGAGACCCAGAGACTGCAGGGAGTGGCCAGTCAGCGTAAGATGCAGCAAAGCTATTGGTGAAAAGTCTGCAGAGGAGTTCAGCAAAAAGCAGGGGACATCTGGTGTACCAAGGTTATGATTAATCAAGATATCAGGCACTGCGTAGTGTGAAGAACTTCAGATATTGTAATGGAGCCATGCATCTGTGCACCCAGATGGACACCTAAGAGATACTCATGTTCAAAATGTATTCCAGATCAATTATTTTACTGTTACTGAAGTATTCAGTTGTGACCTGTTGAGGATGTGCCGTGATAAGTAAAGTATCTGCAACATTTTTTACTACTTCCTCAGCCACTACATATCTACTGGCTTGCTTGTTTATTTCTGCAGCTCTCATAGACTTCAAAAGGAGAACTTCTCATGTACACTATCTCACAAAGGTGAGTACATCCTTCACATGTTTATAAATATTTTATTATATCTTTTCATGGGACAACACTGAAGATATGACACTTTGATACAATGTAAAGTAGTCAGTGTACGGCTTGTATAACAGTGTATATTTGGTGTGCCCTCAAAATAACACACAGCCATCCGTTCACCTTTTCTGCGTCGCATAAAGACACGGTGGTTGGAACCAAAGATCTCAAATTTGGACTCATCAGACCAAAGCACAGATTTCCACTTGCCTAATGTCCATTCCTTGTGTTCTTTAGCCCAAACAAGTCTCTTCTGCTTGTTGCCTGTCCTTAGCAGTGGTTTCCTAGCAGCTATTTTACCATGAAGGCCTGTTGCACACAGTCTCCTCTTAACAGTTGTTGTAGAGATGTGTCTGCTGCTAGAACTCTGTGTGGCATTGACCTGGTCTCTAATCTGAGCTGCTGTTAACCTGCGATTTCTGAGGCTGGTGACTCGGGTGAACTTATCCTCCGCAGCAGAGGTGACTCTTGGTCTTCCTTTCCTGGGGCAGTCCTCATGTGAGCCAGTTTCTTTGTAGCACTTGATGGTTTTTGCGACTGCACTTGGGGACACTTTCAAAGTTTTCCCAATTTTTCGGACTGACTGACCGTCATTTCTTAAAGTAATGATGGCCACTCGTTTTTCTTTACTTAGCTGCTTTTTTCTTGCCATAATACAAATTCTAACAGTCTATTCAGTAGGACTATCAGCTATGTATCCACCTAACTTCTGCCCAACACAACTCATGGTCCCAACCCCATTTATAAGGCAAGAAATCCCACTTATTAAACCTGACAGGGCACACCTGTGAAGTGAAAACCATTTCAGGTGACTACTTCTTGAAGCTCATCAAGAGAGTGTGCAAAGCAGTAATCAAAGCAAAAGGTGGCTACTTTGAAGAACCTAGAATATAAGACATATTTTCAGTTGTTTCACACTTTTTTGTTAAGTATATAATTCCACATGTGTCAATTCATAGTTTTGATGCCTTCACTGTGAATCTACAATTTTCATAGTCATGAAAATACAGAAAACTCTTTGAATGAGAAGGTGTGTCCAAAATTTTGGTCTGTACTGTACGTCGCCGGCTCCTCTCTCCGCCTCCACACAGGGATGCCAGCGGCACTGCTGAGAAGAAGCGCGCTGCCAGCTCCCTGTTACAGTATGATAGAGTGTGAGAGGGATGACACCAAATGTAACACACCTGCTCCCCATTCACACCTGAGACCTTGTAACACTAACGAGTCACATGATAGCAGGAAGAGAAAGGAGCTACCATATTTTTCACCCTATAAAACGCACTGGCCCATAAGACGTACTTAGGTTTTAGAGGAGGATAATAAGAAAAAATATTTTTCATTAGACCTCAGATCAATCAGACCCCCCAATGTTAATTAGACCGCAGCTCACAGCCCCAATCAGACGCCCAGTGTTAATAAGACCCTCAATCAGACCTCAGATCAGACCCCCAATGTGATTAACAACCTCAATCAGATCTCAGATCAGACCCCCAATGGTAATAAGACCACAATCAGACCAGAGCACATAAAATAAAAAATCCACTTACCTCTCATACTCCGGATGCCGCTGCTCCTCAACTCCAGCCTCATATCAGCCCCCATGCCACAGACCATATCAAATAAAAAATCCACTTACGTCTCCTACTCTGGATGCCGCTGCTCCTCACCTCCAGCACTCTTCCTGCCGCGGCTGCGCTGTGAGTTGACGCTTACAGCGTGAGGTCACAGAGCGCCCAAACGCTGTGCGCAGCCACAGCACAGCCGACAGCCGAGGACCAGGAAACCATGAGTACAGAACCTTCACCGTTTCCCGTTCCTCTAGTACTAAAAGTATTCACCACATAAGACGTAGGGACATTTTCCCCCCACTTTGAGGGGAAAAAAAGGGCATCTTTGGGGCGAAAAATATGGTAATTGGGCACAGTTTGGTAATTTTCACTTAGAGGTGTACTCACTTTTGTTGCCAGTGATTTAGACATTAATGTCTGTGTGCTGTGTTATTTTGAGGGCACACCAAATTTACACTGATATACAAGCTGTACACTGATTACATTACATAGTATTAAAGTGTCATATCTTTAGCATAATAAAATATTTACAAAAATCTTATGGGGGTACTTCCTTTTGTGAGATACTGTGTAAATGTTATGGCCTTTGAGATTAACAAAAGAAGCACATTCTTCTTAACCCCTTCATGCCCAGCGGCGTACATGTAAGGCGCTGGGGGACGTGACTTGCCGCCCAGCGCCGTAGTACTACGACACGCTAATCGGGCGGGTGCCCCTTCAGGTGAATGCTGTAAAATAAAAATAAAAAAACAGCCATTTTTTTACCTTGACTCACAAAAAGTATAATACCAAGCGATCAAAAAGTCTTTTGTACCCCAAAATGGTACCAATGAAAACGTCACCTCATCCTGCAAAAAATGAGCCTCCACATAAGACAATAACTCAAAAAAATAAAAACCAATGGCACCCGCAAACCAATCCATCAAAATCTGTCCTGTTCTGAATCCTGCCATGTGCCCCCTTGCTGTGTTGAAAGAAATAAATTGATTAACATTAAAAATCTGCTTAAAAAATGAAATTTTGAAATTTCATCTCCATTTACCTTTAATTCTTGTGGAACACCTAAAGGGTTAACAAAGTTTGTAAGGTCAGTTTTGAATATTTTGAGGGGTGTAGTTTCTAAAATGGGGTCATTTATGGGTAGTTTCCATTACATATGCCCCTCAAAATCACTTTATATCTGAATTGGTGCTTAAAAAATGGTTTTGGAAATTTTGTTGAAAATTTGAAAAATGGCTTCTAAACTTCTAAGCCTTCTAACGTCCTAAAAAAGTTAAATGACATTTACAAAGTGATGCCAACATAAAGTAGACATATGGGGAATGATGACTGATAACTATTTCATGAGGCATTACTATCTGTCTTAAAAGTAGAGAAATTCAAATTTAGAAAATTTTAGAAAATGTTTCAAAATTTTTGGCAAATTTGGGATTTTTTTTAAATAAAGGAAAAATATATTGACTCAAATGTACCACTGTCATGAAGTACAATGTGTCACGAGAAAACAATCTCAGAATGTCTTGGATAAGTAAAAGTGTTCCAAAGTTATTACCACATAAAGTGGCACATGTCAGATTTGCAAAAAAAGGCCTGGGCAGGAAGATGAAAACTGGCCCGGGGTTGAAAGGGTTAAAGGAAATCTGTCAACTCCAAAACAAACAGCCCCCAAAGCAAAAGTATGCAGTGCATAGTGTAACGGTGATTCCAATTATGCAATATGTATATTTATACTCATCCTCGTTCCAGTGATGTGTTCCCGCAAACCAGTAGTAAAATGCATTCTGAGGACTGCCAAGCATGCACAAAAATGGAGAATCAACGATTATTACATCTTGCAATGCCTTCTTTATTTGGGGGCTGTTTAGGAAATTCCCCTTAAGCTGTGTTTTATTCAGCACTATAACTCAACAGCAACATGATAAACTTCTGCAGGATAAGAATTTCACTGAGGCTGGCAATCTGGACCACCTTGGAAGTTCCCACCAATGTCCACCCACTCCTAGACAAATGTCTACCTCAAACGTTTTGAGGGTCACAGAGGAGTCAACTGCTATGTCACAGAATACAACAGTAGTGGGCTGTGGTTGCGCCATCTTTCTAGAGCTTGCCTCTCAACAATCATGCATTGCAGGTCATAGCAGTGGCTAGCCACAGCCTTTCTCTGAGAGATTCAGAGCTCATTGTGGAAACTTGGTGGAATACTGTCAACAGCTCCACTTGAGTTTACAAAGTTTTTCCCAGATGGGGTTACAACAGTTTCAGTGCCCCAGACCAGGACCAGGTGAGTGTATGTGCAGGGACTGAAAAGATAACTTGGCACTGGTACTTTAAATTCTGTTGTGTAGAAATTCTCAGTGCCAGAACATACAACAGTTGAACAAAGGAACTCTGCACACAATTTACAGTATCTCCACTTACCAAGCAGTCAAAGTGTAAATATTCTGCTGCCAATGTTGCAACTCAGGTCTGATGCACCTCCAACATTCTGGCTCCACCACTCACCACTCTACGCAACTCTCTCTCCTCACGTTCCCCTGCATGCAGGATTTTTTCTCCGCTAAAAAAACCCTTATACTCAATCGGATCGGTTAAGCTCCGCTCCTGTCAGTTATGTGTTGAATCCGACACTTTCTTACTTTCTTTCTTCTGCTCCAATAATGGGCCGCATCAGCTATGAGGCAAGATAAGAATCTCGCCTCAGGCATCACCCAAGCTGCTTCTGAGAGGGGCAGCAGTTTTCAGCAGGACATGAAAGCCTATGGCCACCAGAGAGGCTAGAGCTTTTTCTTATAGTGTGCAATCCAGCAGGGGTGGCCGTAACCCCTGGAATGGAGAATATATAATTCAATAGAAAAATTAATCCAGCCAGGAGGCAATATAGATAATCACAATACATTAGTAAGTGCCTTGTATTAACTTTGTCTACATGATAAATTCCATTTGTTGAAACGAGACAACCACTTTAACCCTTTGGCACAGCTGGGTCACTGCAATTATCCCCTAATCCTAAGCATTTGTCAGCATCATACTATATCTGACCCTGGTCTCTTGCATTTTGCTTTTCCACTTTCCCTTCCAGAACCACAGACGCTAGTTTGTGGTTATAGCTGCCCAGGGTACAGCAGTGACCCAGATCAAGACTGAGTTAAAGGGATTATCCAAGTTATATTTATTGATGACCTATCCTCAGGATAGGTCATCAATATCAGATCGGCGTTGGTCCGACACCCTGCACCCCCGCCGATCAGCTGTTTGAAGAGGAGGCGCATGCCATGCCAGTGCTGCCTCCTCTTCATTGTTTACTTGCTCACCGTAACATCTGTAGCAGTGAGCAGGTGTAATTACACCCAGGCCGCCCCATTCATTTCAATGGGAAGGATCGCTCCCATACACTTTTATAGAAGCGTCCCATTGAAATGAATGGCACAGTTAGGTGTAATTACACCTACTCACCGCTACTGATGCTACGGCGAGCAGGTAAACAATGAAGAGGAGGCAGCGCTGGCACGGCGTGCGCCTCCTCTTCAAACAGCTGATCGGCGGGGATGCGGGGTGTCGGACCAACGCCGATCTGATATTGATGACCTAACCTGAGGATAGGTCATCAATAAATATAACTCGGATAACCCCTTTAAAGCTAAGCATTCCTTCACCTGGAGTAATAATTCAATTCTCTGCCCGTGCCTACACTACAGGTATACCTACTCTGCCACTGCTACTGGAGCTAAAATAAGGGACACTGTGGCAGGTGCAAATTTAAAGGGGATTTCTGGGGGAATAATAAAAAACAGGATGAAAATGGGTTAAAAATAAAATAAAAAGTATTGTGTTTTTTTGTTGTTGTTTTTTTTTTTATATTCCCCTGGAAAACCCTTTAATGGATACTGTGAATGATATTATCTTGATGTAATTTCTCAGAATTGGACAATTACATGAAATTATTTGTTAAGCAAGTAAATTCATAATTAATTTTACATATGAAGAATAATGACCATTTAATTGGTTAGATCATTTATAAGACTTTGTACTGAAAGTGCTAGAATCCTTTCCTTATCTGAATAATAACAGTAATCTTACATGGAGTCTCTAGCCTCTCATCATTTTTTACCTCTCGCTTTATCAGCATAAGCCTTAATTACAAAGAAATCCCTGCAGAGACTGGAAATATACAGTAAATTACATTATTCCAATATAAACAATTATGACCTTTATATCAGATATTTAAAGGGTTGTTTCCATAAAGAGTATATTATTATGAGCAGCTCTGTTTTAGAGCTATTTTACTTTTGTTAGCCTCTGTTCACACTTGCATTATGAAGGTCTTTTGAGGTTTTAGGTGGCTTTTCTGGTACTTTTGACAGTAAGAATAGAACAGCTTGCAGAACTATTATTGGAGAAACTGCAGAACCCATTCAAGTCAATGTTTTGTTACTGATTCACTATGTACAGAATGAGTTGTTCCAAAGTATAGCTGGCAAATGCTGTCAATCGAATATTCCAATATAAAAGCAAAGGCGCACTTTCAGCTTACCAGATACCCAGATATCAGCTTCAAGTGATGTCTTTTGCTTTTCTAGTTGTAACCCTTTCACAGATAGTTCTCAGAGCACACAGCCTTATAGAGGCCCTAAATGTTCTTTTTCACCCTCTTATAATCCAGTCCAGGAGAGACTCATTCATCTTTGAAAGTTACTTGTTATAACCTTATGCCTATATTATTCAAGAGCCTGAATTACCGGTAGGGGGACCCAGGCAAGTGACCAACCTGCACAGTAACTGTTACTAGGAGGCTGATGATGGTAATACGTATATATCTCCCTGCACACGACTGTATGTATTTTGCAGTCCGCAAGAAAATGGATCCGCATAAAAAAATGGATGACATCTTTTGCTGAACTGAACAGCTGGTCCCTAATAGAACAGTACTATTCTTGACCGTAATGTGTCCACACAATAGGACGTGTTCTATTCCTTTGCAGAACAGACATACCGAAACAGAATTTACACTAAGTAACTTCCGTTGTTGAAATGAATGGTTCCGCATATGGTCCGGGAAAAAACTAAATGGACACAGAAAGAAAGTACGTTCATGTGTATGAGCCCTTAACAGGCACAGAGTTTTGCCATGCTCCCCTCCCCCATCCGTTTCTAATCTTATCCCTCTAATCAGTGCATTTATGACACTACACTATCAAATTGAGCGTCCTGATT
The DNA here is from genome assembly GCA_900303285.1 of Rhinella marina. Taxonomy (NCBI): domain Eukaryota; kingdom Metazoa; phylum Chordata; class Amphibia; order Anura; family Bufonidae; genus Rhinella; species Rhinella marina. The sequence continues at coordinate 52,089 of ONZH01013035.1, read as the reverse complement.
GCGTGGTACATATAGGTGTGTTTGCTCCTCCTCTCATTGGTTGCTGTATGCACGTAGAGGTTACTAGGAGCAACACGCCTATATGTGCGGCGTCCACGCTCCTAGATATAGATGCCCACTGGCATGGTTAGGTTTAGCGTAGGACCTGCCTGACCTGAGACCACCGTGACGCTGGGTAGGTGGGCACAGATGTGTTTTGATCAAAATATATTGGCTAAGAGTCTCAGATTTTATCATATCAGAATGAGGTCTTAGTTTATACAGTATATATTGTTTGCATCTATTTTTGTGCACTAATATTCCTTTTCTGTGATTTATTTTGATATATATAGCCACTGACATCCGCAATCATTATCACATCATGCTGGATGTTTTTTATCCTTTTGTTTCTGTGAGTTTTGCTTCATTTATGACACTACTGTTCAATTTCCTTTGAGTAGATATCACTGGGGATATAACACTAGACAACAAGTATGATTAACTATCTACTGCCCTACACCCCCACAGAGGCTTACTTTAAAACTTTCACTATCCTATACTATGAGGGATACTGAAAACCCTCACAGTACTCTAGACCACTAGGGATGTTCAAAGGGGTTGTCCCATTAAAGCTATTTCTACATTTTTCAAACCAGCATCTTGATCTGAATACATTTGTAATTGCGTATAATTAAACATTTAGTGTAGCCGTTGAGTTATTCACTGAAATCTATCTGTATAGCGCCACCTGCTGTTTGCTCTTTCCTAATCACTGAGATGCATGCACATGCTCAGTTCCATCCTTCAACTGCCACCTGCTACAGTAGAAAGGACTCATCACCTGAGAAAGTGCACACCCCCTGAGTGCCCAGCTTGAAATAAATCTAGCAGAGAAATTGAATGAATGGGGACATATATGGATCCATGTGAGGTACTGGGCTGGTTCTAAGTTTGTTAAAAAAGACACTTTTATACACTCAGATGCATACATAGAAATCACTGGGCATCATAGCAAGAATCTAAATTGGGCCCCCAGTGCTGCAATTTAAAAAAATAAAATAAAATAAAAAAAATATATATACATAAATAGTATATAGTGCAGTGACAAGTACAGTACAAGGTATAATAGTGCAGTGTGTACAGCTGTTAAAGGGGATATTAATTATTGATATTTTGGGTAATACCAATAATTAATATTCATAAATAGGCATAAACCCCGCTTTCGCTAGTTATGCCTATTTATACCTTTATACGACCTGACGCTATGTGCAAGTACAACTACAATACTGCTATCGCTATATTACTGTAAAGACACTGCACATTGTATGTTAAATAATAAAAGGATTTATTACAAAATAACACGTCTACGGTCTAATATTTAAACACTACAGTACAACACCTAACTACACTGCACAATCCCACTTAATTCCACCCACAATACTAACTAAACATACATACACACACAGAAATACATATAATTACAGCAGTGCCCTCCCAAGCCTACTACTAGCTGTCCCTAAAAGGGGTTACTTACAATACAGGGGTTATAGGGAAATGCAAGGGGTTAAATGCAGTGATAAGGCACTACAGTGTTCAGGAGTTTGGGGATAATCAGGGGTAACAGGGGGTTCCAGGGGTACTTAGCCAGTCTCTGTTTCTGGAGGGGCTGCTTGGATCCATGTCTGTCTTCCTTCCTCTGTCGTGATGAGCCTCTTATGCTTGTGGTGGTCAAAGCTCTTTCCTAGTCCCCCAAATGCTGGACTATTTATCTATCATAGGTAGGGGGAAGGTGTGGACAGTCCATGCTATAAAAACAGGTTTAGCATGTCACCAACTACCTGTTTGGGGTCTGCACAAAAGGGCACTAGATATCAATCAGGTGTAATAAACCTTCACAATGCAAGGCCTTGGCCTGGAGGAGACCAACACCCGTGTTCATAGCTGTGAACAGCTGATACCAGAGGTGTGTGACAAAGGGTAGATGATCTTATCAATCCTCTGTCCTTTGATGTGCCCGAGACTGTCATCAGGGCGGCATCTCCCTTCTGCAAGTGTGCTGGTATGGTCCTCCAGGGGGATGCAGTGTGGAGCACCCGGACACTGGGGGTCAGTTTATATGTATATAGATAAATGCATATAAAACTGGGGCATATATACATGTATCTATATACATTAGGAGCAACTGGGGGCACAATATAATATATATAGGGGGCATCATATGCATCAGAAGGCACCACATATTGGGGCATATCTGGAGACCCACAGATACACATCTAGAAGGCTCATATATAGATATACATGTATATGCATGCCTAATTAAGGGGGCATGCATGCATATACATATACACATATACATACCAGCACTTCCTTCTACAACAGATATATGTGGTCAGTTATATATTATAGTTACTTGTGAGGTACATGAGGTAATAGTGGTTTTAGCTGTCTGCAGTACTATATACATATGAGTGAGATAATGAGTAAAAATAGGGAACGGAGTGCAAAGGACCTCCTCTTACCACTCCATTCTTGTCTCAGTGGAGAGCTCATCCTGCATTTTTTTCCATGCTGTTGGGGGTTGAAGGACCTGCACTGATGCTCTGTGCGGTTCCTTTACTAGAACAGGACCTGTGATGCTTCTACCTCACCGGGGAACTACACTATGACTCTGTGAAGTTCCTTTTCTAGATGTAAATGAACTATGATGCTATAGATGTCATCACAGGTCTTGGCAGATGCCCCTATCTAACCTGGGAACTACACCATTCTTTGTGCAGTTCAGACATCATCACAGGTCCTTTAGCTTTCTCCACTGATGATTGGGATTAGGGATGAGCTAACCGAACCGTAACGAACCAGATTCGTTACGAACTTTCCCAAAAGTTCGGTTCGTCATCGAACCGAATTTTCAGAAAGTTCGTTACGAATCTTGTTAAAATAACGGCGACGCAAAATATACGCATATTTATTGAGAATGTACGCTAATGCGTACATATTCAGTTAAGTAGCGTACCTTTGACAACACTAGACTGTATGTTCGTTACTTGAGTAGGAATGTTCGCAGATGCAGTATATGTGTACGCTAATGCGTACATATTCAGTTAAGTGGCGTACCTTTGACAACGCTAGACTGTATGTTCGTTACTTGAGTAGGAATGTTCGCAGACGCAGTGTATGCGTACGTTAATGCGTACATATTCAGTTAAGTAGCGTACCTTTAACAACGCTACACTGTATGTTCGTTATTTGTGCGGGAATATTCGCATTAGCGTACGCATTAGTGTAAATTCTCAAATATGCGTATATTTTGCGTCGCCGTTGTTGAAGTCACTTGGATTTTTTCCACTTTTTTCATTGTAATAGCAACTGCAAGTAAACGAAACTATACCCTATCAGAGTCCCATTATTATAGCAGCAATTATTCAGCCATTATAGCAAGGTTCGTTTTAGGTTCGGTTCGTATGAATCCGAACTTCACTAAAGTTCGCCGAAGCGAACCGAACCGAACTTTTCAAAAGTTCGCTCATCCCTAATTGGGATACTATACTGGAGCTGGGCCTTTGGTTAAGTGCAAGCCCCTTAGGCTTAGTTACTCTTTAAATAATAAAACGTCTTCTTGTGAAACCACGTGTCAATGTTCACCCCCTTTTAAGCTGGATGTTCTGGGTTTTTTTTGCATGGAAAGGGTGGCAACACTAATTATTAACCATAATCAAAATCTGCATTTAGAATTCTACAGGCTGCAGAGCTCATATTTTATCTTACATTCTCCACTTCGAGGCCACATAATACTGATATACAGTACTATTTTTTTTTCTGTAGATTACATAATTCATATAAAATCTTCAATTGTGTTTGAAACTGAAGATATGCTTAAATCTAAAATATGATTAAAAAAATAACAGTTTATACAATGATCATGTTTTCTGTAATGTGGTTGTATATTGAAGGTACAACCTAGACAGAAGTAGTGGCAGTTTGATTAATAATACTACTTTATATGCAGAGATTATCAGCACTTTCCACAGCTGGTGGAGTCTACATGCTACTCTCCAGATAATCATCGTCTGCCCTGGTGCAGTCATCTCAGTGTTCTTCAGATCGAGGAATCTGTGTTTTTTTGTGATGCACAACATGGTCTATTCATCAAAATGCTCCGAAGTATAAAAAAGAAAATGATTACGTTAGCTTTTATTTATTCTGTCACATGCTTTGTCCTATAATCTATGCAAATAAATTATACAGAAAGTCTTCAAATTTGAGGTACTGTAAATGAAGCCTTGAATTTTACCTTTGCCGGTAGTCCAGTACATCTGGTTGTCCATTGCAATTCCTGGCAAAAAATGCGCGTGAAAACATGATTATCATATATGTGACTTTATTTTTTACTTTTATTGCTGGATGGCTTCTCGGTCCAAAGTTAATATAGTGCAGAATGACAGCTTTTAAAAGAACACATATGATAAGGTGGCTTCAGATGCTGCGATCAATGATGGGGGGCGGCTCAACGTAATATTCATCACAAATCAAATTTCTTTGTGAAAGTCGGTGAACCAGCCGAATGAATTTTTTCATAAATTTGCTCATCTCTAATTAACACCACAGACCTATGGGACATGTCAAGAACTCTCTACATCAGTAGAGAAAAAAATCGTGGAGGGCTGTTCTCATACAACTGTGTTCCTTTAGCAAGAAGATGCCCAAACAACTGAAACACTACAAGCCATAGACTGCTTTAGATTTAGCAGTAATTGCACTGCATTCAGGAACCACCATTTATCGAATGAGGCAAAATTGTGTTGGTTCACCAAGGGTTCCCAGTCTCATGCCAATAGTATACATTTGGCGTGTTACCGCCCTTATACGCATTTTTCATTCTCACCACTTTATATGGCTAACCTTAGCCGTTAAAACTTCACCTTTAATAATTACTACCTAAAAAACTCGAGTTTCCACTCGGTATGCAATGTGTATAGAAATGAACAATTGTGAATAATTAAAATTCACAGGGTAGAAAGACTCTCTGCCTTCCAATATCTCTCATACATTGGGGCTTTAGGAGTCATGCTGTGTATGCTGCGCCAGTATGAGTTCAGCCATTAGGTCATAGCTATCAGCCACCAAAGCCTTGGTTCTAGTCTGATATCTGGACTCACTTCGTCCTTAGAGCTGAGTCTTATAGTGCCATCAGTCACTACAAACACTAACGCAGCCAGCCACCTTCCTTAGTATCCCTTCTATCTCCCAACTTGGCTGTGTCATTCGCCCTGAGCTAAAATCATTTACACGCTGCCCCCCGTCATGTTTCGCCGTTATCCGGCGTCTTCAGGGGTATGGGCAGTTGGGAGAGTTGGGAGATAGAAGGGATACTAAGGAAGGTGGCTGGCTGCGTTAGTGTTTGTAGTGACTGATGGCACTATAAGACTCAGCTCTAAGGACGAAGTGAGTCCAGATATCAGACTAGAACCAAGGCTTTGGTGGCTGATAGCTATGACCTAATGGCTGAACTCATACTGGCGCAGCATACACAGCATGACTCCTAAAGCCCCAATGTATGAGAGATATTGGAAGGCAGAGAGTCTTTCTACCCTGTGAATTTTAATTATTCACAATTGTTCATTTCTATACACATTGCATACCGAGTGGAAACTCGAGTTTTTTAGGTAGTAATTATTAAAGGTGAAGTTTTAACGGCTAAGGTTAGCCATATAAAGTGGTGAGAATTTAAAATGCGTATAAGGGCGGTAACACGCCAAATGTATACTATTAAAGCCAATAACGCTACATTCTCAAACCATTGGGGTATCCAGCATCAAATACAGTCTCATGTCAAGCACAAGTGAGGGGAAGCATTTTCTATACATGTCTTTTTACATGGTAGTTGAACAAAACATATTTTATATTCCACTGTTCAACTGATACTAGGTCACAAGCCTCCAGTTCTATTATGTTTATTTCTTTATTTCATGTTCGAAGAAGGAATTTAGTGATTTCTGCCCCTGGGAGTTCAGTTCATGCTAGACACAATGCCACTGCTTTAAGGACAACATATATGCCACGCTCCAGGGTGAACACTTCCTTGATGATTGTATGAAAAACATCAAATAGCGCATTAGTAGAGTGTAAAAATGTTCTCTTTTTTTCCCCTGGAAGCTATTTTAAACATTTTCCATGTAGGAACACTTGTTCCTAGAAGCTGCCGTCAACAAGGGATTTATATTATCATTCTATAGAACAAGTGGTGGTTATATTTGTATAGCCTCATCTCAGCTAGAGGTTCAGCACAGGTAGGGGTGAAACATATCTGAGGCCTGAGGTAACCTAGATAATGCCACATCAAGACCACTACCAGTACCTCTAAATAGCAAGTGAATAATATTACCGTACCATTACGGAAAAGCACACATTATACAGTGACCAGTATTACCCCATACACTGACCATATAGTGGCTTACAGTTGGGGCGCAAGGCTCCTTACTTCTCCAGCATCTTACATATCTTTCCACAATCTAAATAAACTTCCCTTCCTGTACCTACTGTATAGCACAATGCCCCAAAATACTTTATTTCATTTATATTACACTTACTAATATAATCTTTTCTATATTTGATAAGGTATGCCCCCTTATTTGCAAAGTCTTTAGTGCTGTCCACACAGAGGTCCTGTCCATAAAACGGCTGCTGAGGAACGGCATGTGACCAAGCAGATCACCTCCATGTGATGTCTCCTCCTTTAAAACACACCACACCTGTATTAAACTTCCAAGAGAACAAGTGCAGATGGTAGATGCAGTGTATTTGAAAGGATGAGGCATCACATGGAGGTGATTTGCCTGGTCACATTAACCTCCATCACCGGCCATCTTATGGACAGGACCTCTGTGTGGACAACAGTAAAAGACTTTGCAGACAAGGAAGGATAGCTTATGAAATATAGAAAATGGGACATAATATAAACAAAGGCTATATTAGTAAGTGCCATATAATCATCTCACAAACACATTAGTCAACAGTAACCAGAAGGTGACCAACCCCTATGTAAAATATATTTTGTTTACGCATTTATGCACTGCTATGTCTAAGGGTCAGGGGCGGACATACCGGCTGCACAGGGGCCCGTTGCGGTAGGGGGGCCCATGGGAGGTTCAGTGGCAAGGCAGGGAGAGATGAGTGCTCTCTATATGAGGACGGCAATACAGATGGATGCTGCGGGGCAGGGGAGAGGCGTCTCCCTTCCCCGGTCCTCTCATAGGCTGCAGGCCTAGTGCCTGTATCCTATCAGAGGCTGGCGCAGTCGGCGCGATGACGTCATCGCGCCGCCTGAGCCGTACAGTGCGGGACACAGGCCAGAAGAGGCCTGCATCACATCGCTGAAAGAGGCAAGGAGGTAAGTATGTAAGTTTATTTTTTTTATTTATGCTTTACTAGGGGCCCTATCTGCCACTCATGGGGACATCTGTTGGAGGCCCTCCACTATAGAGGAGGAAGAGCACTATGGGGGCATATTTTAAATACTGGCAGACATGGGGGGGCAGTATTAACGAGGATGAGCACTTTGGGGGGCTATTTTAAATGCTGGCAGACATGGGGGGGCACTATAGAGGAGGAGGAGCATTATAGGGGCATATTTTAAATACTGGCAGAGATGGGGGGGCACTATGTTATGTACTGGCACACATGGGGGCACTATGGAGGGGGAGGAGCACTATGGTGGCTCTATCTTATTTATTGGCACACATGGGGGGGCACTATGGAGGGGGAGGAGCACTATGGGGGCCCTATCTAGTACACTGACACACATGAGGGGCACTTTGGAGAGGGAGGAGCACTATGGGGGCATCTTCTGGGGCCCTATCTTATATACTGGCAGACATGGGGGGCACTATGGAGAAGGGGGGAGCACTATGGGGGCATCTACTGGGGACCCTATCTTATATACTGGCACACATGGGCGGCACTATGGAAAAAGGGGGAGTACTATGGGGGCATCTACTGGGGACCCTATCTTATATACTGGCACACATGGGCGGCACTAAGGAGAAGGGGGGAGCACTATGGGAGCATCTACTGGGGACCCTATCTTATATACTGGCACACATGGGCGGCACTATGGAGAAGGGGTGAGCACTATGGAGGCATCTACTGGGGACCCTATCTTATATACTGGCACACATGGGGGGCACTATGGAGAAGGGAGAGGAGCACTATTGGGGTAATTATATAGGGGCATTTTACTGGCATACATTATGGGGGCATTTTATACTTCACAAATAATTTTTGGGGAACATTATGTTTACGCTGTTAGTGTCAGGGACACTGTTTCCTTGGCACAGTTATTTTTTAGGACACTGTGTGGCAGTAATTATTGAAGAAGATTTATCTGTGTATAGGGAGCACAGCGGCACAGTATTGGGGGTGACAGGATGGGGTGTTCAGAAGGTGGGAGGATGAAGGTGGGAGGATGACGGAGAACTAGGAAACTAAGATGTCTTTCTGTCAAACTCTGCAGAGACTATATAAGGCTGAAAGACATCATCATGGCAGTCTGGTCTGAAAAGAGAAGATGAGGACAGAGAACATCTACATCAAAGGAGACGTCACCGGATGTAAGAGGTGTGTGGTGCTGTATTAAGCTACTTTCCCATCTAAGTTAGTGATTCTGGCAGGCTGGTCCAGCAGAGAACAGCCTGTCAGAATTCACCGGCTCCGGCACTGCTGGATGCAGAATGCCCACCGGCCCTATTAACTATAATGGGGTCCGCCAGAGATCCGGCTTCAATCTGGCAAAAATGCAGAAAATCAGCGGGACACAAAACCGCTGCATGCCTGAGCCAGCCCTGTGTGTGTGCACCAACATAATGGTTGTAGGTGAGGTCATTCAATTTGTGTCATCTGTGATATAGTAAAAGTGCCATCTTTTGAACCCCGCAGACTAATAGTGATCTCAGTGTCCCTAGAAAGTAATAATTCTCCTTTTGTGTCCCTACTAAGTGATAATGCTTATGATGCACCCCTTACATAGAATCCATGCCCCCTTTGCGCCCTCTAGAAAGTAACATTGCCCTCATTGTGCCCTTTAAAAAATAAAGCCTCTTATAAAGTAATAGTGCCTCTTTCCCCCTCCAAGGCAGTAATAATGTCAAGGCATTATTAACACCAAGAATGAACATCATTCTTACTCTTCTGGATTACCATATCTGAATCATTGCCCTGAACTAAGGATGAGCAAACTGATTCGTGATTCGGTCTAGAAAAAATAGCTAAGCCAGCCTCACATCTGCAGTTAACTCTTTCAGGACAAAGTCTGTTTTTCAGAGTAAGGCAGATGAGAACAGCTTTTCTAGTTGCAAGTCTTTTAAGTAGAACCTTTGGGTGGGTACTATTTCTATTATGGAGACCAGTTGATATACGTGATGACCATTGTAGGCTAGACAACACTCCTATTGATTTCTGGGTAAAATATATGCAAATTATCATATCTAACCTCTGCTGACATCAGATAGATTTCAGAAAGCCTAAACGTACTTGGCATAGTAAGGGCTTTCCATAATGAGAAAGAGTACCCCTTGGACAATGTGTATATATATATATATATATATATATATATATATATATATAGTATCGCAAAATGAGGCAGCACTCCAAAGTGTGGTATACGGTGTTTATTCACCCAGATGCAATGTTTCGGCCTGCTCACTGCGGCCTTTCTCAAGCATAGTGACAAGTGCTCACACAAAAATATATATACTCAACCAAGGCGGGGATACAAATGAGGGGGTGGGTGTAAAATATCCAATAAGCATCAAAACGTGATAATATAAACACAAATAATAATAAAGATGTGTCACATGTTCTAAATCGTATACATAACATACAGTGACATATACTTTTATCCATCCTTAGTGTTGTTACGACCCAATCCATGGGAATAAAATTCTGTGCCTATAACACCTCTCGTGCATACATCCACATGTGCCGTGACTTAAAAGCATGTATCAATAAAATTTACAACTCACAAGATCATCCACGGAAAGTATATAAAACCCTTATCCAAGAAGGCCTCATCCGCCGTCATGAAGATCAAAGTGCGCAGGCGCTCATTTCGGGGCATGCGCATTGTGTTATGTTGTATAGAGATGCGATCATGTGCCTCAGGTGACGTAAGCGCGCTACGCATCACATGACTAGACACCTGTTTGGTGTCAAAGATCGCGCGTCTGCGCAGTACAAATTTCTAGTAAAGAATGGCCCGGATACCAGGCGCATGCGTACTCTTAGCATAGGTACATAAGTCAATGTGTATGGGCACTTTTCAAGTGACGGCATTCAATCCACATTGTATAATAGATGAATAGCCATTCTGTATCTATTACTCTCCACTATTGGTTATAAGTATAATGCACTCAACCAGTGCATATATTCATAAATGTTACTGTTGAATATAATGACTGTGATTTAAGTCAGCATTACTAGGACTTGGCATAATGTTGTCACCAGACCACTGGGAGAGGGCCGACATCACCGGTGGTCATAGACCCTGGGGGTGTCTACCAAAGAGTGGCACCCGGTCTGTTACAGGGTCTCTGTACACACCAGGTGCCACATACATAAGCCCTCGGGTCAATATGCCACCTATGTCGCCAGCCTTATTATATGCGTAGCAATGTACTGAGGCAATAGGTCGTCCCTGAAGTGGCTGTTACGCATATAATAAGGCTGGCGACATAGGTGGCATATTGACCCGAGGGAGTATGTATGTGGCACCTGGTGTGTACAGAGTGGGTAGCAGTGGAAGAAAACATTGCTTCGCACGGGTATATTTAATCTATTTAATTTAATGTTTGTGTGTGTGTCATTGCAGAGAGAAAGTCTCCTTCCCACCCATTCCTGTAGCTGACAGAAGTTGATTTTTACCTTCATTTTTTCAATCCCCATTGGCTGCGGAGTGGGAGACGGCGTGGCCTGACCGGGGCGTGGTTTAGCGGGGACCTTGGGGGGGTTGCTTTTAAGTCCTTTTAGTAGAAGAAAACATCTTTTATGACTACTGAACGGTAGTAGTCTAATATTAGTCTATTTCATCTAATGTTTCTGTGTGTTGTTGCAAAGAGAAACTCACCCTCCCACACCTGCAGCTGACAGAAGTTTATTTTTACCTTCATTTTTTCAATCCCAATTGGCTGCGGAGGGGGAAGGGGGCGTGGCCTGACAGAGTCGGGGTGTGGCTTAGTGAAACCTGGAGCAGGTGTTGTAAGTCCTTCTTTTGAGAGTGGTGTGAATCACAGGTCGGTGCCATGGTAATTTATGAGGACACGCAATGGGTAGCAGTGGAAGATTTACTACTGAACGGTCATAGTCTAAAATTAGTCTAAAACATAAGTTATATTTATGGTAACCGGAATACCCCTTTAGCAGTATCATCCACAGCGCTCTGCCCCTTTAAAGCATTGAATAGAAATGACTGGATTGTTACCTGAGATCCTCATCTGGCTGCTAATTACCTGGCTGTGTTGTTATGGAAACCTGCCCTCCCTGTGTGTGAGAATGGCAGTTGGGGTTGAAAACCAATGATGTCAGGCTAATATTGGCTAATGCAGGTCACATTTTGGAAATATCTCAGGAACGTTATGTCCTAGAGAGATGAGACCTGGTCTAAAACCTTCCCGGGCACCTGATGTACCTGTGTCCCGAATGTGGTGAAAATAGGTCCAGTAGTTTGGTCGCGCATAGAGAACAGACAGACGAACAGACAGACAGACAGAAACTCATTTTTATAATATTAAGATATATATATATATATATATATATATATATATATATATATATATATATATAGTTAAGAAACACACACATGTTATTTCTATCTATCATCAATTTGAGCTTGAACCACATTTTTTGAAAATTTGGCAAACTTCAAACAGACCAAATCTTGACAGGTTCACTTATCTGTATACTAGACCCCCTATAAAAGCATTGTATGACACTATTATTAAGATACTACAGGGCAGTTTAATATGGACATTTTTGTATAAAATGTTAACTAGGCTTTCTAATCGTTTATATCCAGTTCCTGGACAGGTCACATAATGGAGTTCATGTAATGGAGAGATGACATATTGCTGGTTTATCTCTGGGCACAAACATTTTTTGACCCCTTCCCTTTTTTCGGAAAAAAAATTAAAAAAAGGCATCAACATAATAAGCTCCATATATACTGTACTTTCTTGTAATTATGGTGAGCACAAAGACACTGTATGGATATTTCGTATTCTTACACCACTAGAGAGATATTAAAAGGCCATCACATCCACAGAAATTTGCATGCCAATCCTGAGAACTAAAATTATTTGATTTTGATAATGCATGAGCTGCAGATATTCTGAGCACAAAGTGACTAATTTAAATATCAATTATTTATTGAAATTAACAATCAGCCAATCAAAGATCTTAAAAAAAAGCTGCACTATTACAATCAATGTATTCTAAATGTGATTAAGGTGAATTATACTGTGGATGTGAACAACATGTTACTTTCAAATGCAAATAAACATTCACATTCTGCTGGTAATATTCATAACCAGGCAAGGCTTAAAGGGATTTTCCGAGTTATATATATTGATGACCTATCCTCAGGTCTGCCAGTTTCTGCCAGTTTGCTTGTTGAGCAAAGCACCTTCTAACAATTAGTGACTTTTCAACCCCTTCAGGACTCATGCTATTTTTAATTTTTTTGCGTTTTCATTTCTCACTCCTTGCCTTCCCAGAGCCATAACTTTTTTATTTTATTTTTCTCACATAGTCATATAAGGGCTTGTTATATGCCAGGCAAGTTTTTATTTTTTAATGACACCATTTACTATTGCATACAATATAGTGGGAAACTGGAAAAAAATCCAAATGTAGTGGAATTGGAAAAAACGCAATTCCGCCACAGTTTTATGGGTTTTGTTTTTACGGCGTTCCCTATGTGGTAAAAGTGACCTATGCCCTTCATTCTCCAGATCGGTAAAATTAAGGCAATACCACATTTATATAGTTTTTCTTGTGTGTTAATACGGAAGAAAAAAAACTTTGGAAAAAATACATTTTTTCTTTCATCGATATATTTTTTTATAATTATGTTTACGGACCAGTGTGAGGGCTCATATTTTATGGGACAATCTGTAATTTTTATTGATACCATTTTGTTCTTTTTGATACCATTTTGGACTTTTTGATCAATTTTTATCCATTTTTTGGGTGAAGTCACAAAAAAATGTTAAATCAGCCATTTTGATTTTTTTTCCGTATGGGATAAATATTTTTATATTTTAATAGCATGGGTGTTTTTGCCCATGATGTTTAGTTGTTTTTATTGCTTATGTATTTTTTATTCTAGAGAAAGGGGGGTGATTTGAATTTTTATATTTTTTTTAACTTTGGATTGCATCTTGTATTCTGTTATGCATTACAGAATACTGAATTTAGTATATGCCGATGCAGTGCCACCACCTACAGGCCTGTATTGGAATATACTAGTAATCTGCCTATAAGCCTTGTATAGGCTTAGGCTTGTTCCTAGTAGAGGCTGCATTCCCCGATCTCAGCCAAGGGAAGGCGGCCCAGGCGGGAAGCGCACGGCTCCTGTTATTTTTAGCGCTTACAGTTGCCGTGGTTACATTTAACCACAGCATCTGAGGGGTTAATTGTCCACACTCGGCATTACCAACATTACCCCTTGGCCTCTGCTGTGTAAAACAGCAGAAAACCTCCAGTTATGTTGCCCGGGGCACTCATGAACAGGCTCCATCTTTAGAGACTAGAAAGGGTTAAATACATTACATTCATTTTTTGGCACTGATCCTGAGTTATAGTTTGTATTACAATACAGAGCTGCATTCATAATACTGCTGGTTGTTGTTGAAAAGAGTTAACAACCTTGTTGTCAGACGCACCTCTCACATTTTAGCTCAGCTCCTATAATGCTTACCGTATCAACTTACCGTGCTTGGTATAAAGATGACACTAATGTGGGTGATTTCAGTTTTAAAGACTTCATAAATTTAAAACTTTATTTTTCATCATATATCTGGAGGATTTTCTTTCCTTTCTGTGGGTGGGCAGTAGCTCATCAAGAATCTGCATCTCCCATGATGCATTGCAGCATTGCTCTTGTTAACCCCTTCTTCTGTGCACCTAAAAAAGGCCCCACATAGTCCTAGAGATGCACATGGTATGTAATATACTTCTCTGCTGTCTACAGTAGAGGGAGCTATAGCTGTATACATTTCTCAATTTAGAAAAAGGGATGAATGAACGAATGGTCTTCTTCACCTTCTTCTCTATGAGATTACCATGCTGGCACAGAGGGAAGGGGAAGCAGGGAAGCTACTGCGTGTGTTAGTCCACCCCTGAATGCAGGAAAAGGTGCAATAACCACTTTGATCTAGTTCAAGAAAAAAAAATACATATATATATTCAGGATGAGTACAAGATAAGCAACCTAAAGATATATAGTAGTCTATAGCAGGCATCGGCAGCCTCTTGCACTCCAGTTTTGGTGAAACTATGACTCCCAGCATGCACACTCGCTTGGCTGTTCTCAAATCTCCTATAGAATGGAGCATGCTGGCATTTAGAAAAGCTTTGCCTCTGCTCCAGAGCCTCTATCACATATTCTGTCAGATTAAATGGGAGGAACGTTGTTGTATGCAGTACTTTTCTTGCTGTAGAAATAGCAGACACGTGATGGAAGCCAGGCGGACCCCATTGTAAGTCAGTGGGGTCTGTAGGGTGCTAGCAGTGGCTGTTGCATGGCAGATCTAGCAGAGCCTCATAGCTTCTGTTATAAATGGAAGCTATGTGATAAAATGCTGATGTGAACACAATCTTATAATCTTCATAAGACTTTAACGAGGCAGCCGCTGAAAATGTGAAATTTCTGGCAGTCTTGCAGGTTATTTTCAGCTTCTTCAGCTAGAGGAAGTGTTTCCTAAGACATCACATCAGGGCACTGACATCTGAACAATTTAACATCCTTTTAAGGTTCTTCACTTTAGGCTTCTGTGATTATGTTGGAGTTTTTCTTTAAACCTTTTTGATGAAATTTTTGATAAATCTCACCTAGTTCACATATGTCATGGATAGAGTCTACACTTATGACTCCCTTATAGCCTCCTATGGTTTGTTATCATATAAGTATTGATCTAGTACATCTGTTGCTTCTCATGAACCTTTCCTCCTCTTACTGTGCCTCCTTTTCTGTGGTTTTAGGATCTCTCAGATGCTGCACTAAGAAGTGAAGTTTAATTTGTCATTCTTTACTCAGTTCCTCTTATATCTTGAAGTGCTTTGCACTGCTGGGAGGAAAGTGAATTCTCAGTTAGAATTGGGAGAGTGTGAAATGAGCTGTGCTGATTGGGGAGTCCTATGCTGCACCCCACTGTGCTCAGTCTGCTGTGTACCTTCTCTCTAGGACCTCATTGTCTATTCCACCATCTCCACACCTGTCATCCACAGCAAATCCAGAGGGTGAGAGTGGAGATAAGTATTTAAATGTGTTCCCTGGAGGATACAGCCCTTGGTGTGGAGGCAGTGTGCAGGCAGCAGTCAGAGTCAGTCCACCTCCCTCCCCTCAATTATGTTCTCTCCCTCTAAGCATCTACACATGTATCGGCTGGTGGTGGATTCTGTGCCTGTTGGACATTTGAAGAGGAACTATTCCTTGATGTGGTCCAGGGGCTCAGGGATGTAAACCCTACAGGTAAAACGGTGTATCTTATTCTTTACTTATATCTTAATATCTTATTAGGAAGCACAGACATTTCAGGAGACTGGTGCACTGATATTTCTGTATCAGGTACAATATAGCTGAGGTTTACTATTTAGGTCCTATGGGCATTTAATGTATGAAAATCACCTTGAAGATGCAACCTTAGCATTTTCTAAGATGAATAAAGTAACCTAAAAAGACAAAGCTACGGAACATTATATGCCTGATAGAAATGCACTGTAGAGATAATGGGAGCTGAGTTTGACATTTATTGTAGATTGTCTGAGTGTTGTGGTGATTGGGTTAAAGTCATGTAGTAGGTGTACCTGCAGTCCTATGTAAAGGCACAGACCACACATTGTGATAACTGGCATTGTACCAAGTAAGAAACTGACACATTTATCTCCTCTGCATCTATACAGGTGTAACAATTTGAGTTAGTATAAGTGAATAGGTTTATTAGCAGTCTTGTAGAGATACACAGATAATATCATGGTGTAGTGTGGCAGATGACTGGTGCTGAGCTCTGTTGCATCTGGATAGATAGATTAAAGATAGATAGATAGATACAGACCATAGATGATAGATATGAGATAGATAGATAGATATGAGATATATAGATAGACAGACAGATATGAGCTAGATGATAGATACAGACAATAGATATATATGAGATAGATATGAGGTGGGTGGGTGGATAGATACATAGATACAAATTGTAATTTTGAACAGCAGCACTCCCAGTTCCCATGTGCTATTCCTCATGAGATCGTGCACACAGATCCTCCAAATTTAAACCAAAAAACATAGAGAGGCAGCACTCTCATATTGAGGAAACGTGGATCTCCTTTATTCACCCAATCCACTTTTCCTCACTATACCAGAGGGCTGACTCTCTACACCTTTTTGGTTTATTAGATAGATAGACAGACAGACAGACAGATAAATATGAGTTAAATGTAAAATGGATGTGTTATCTACTATTCCATAGAACTGCAGGTAAACTTACATCTGGACAGCAAAGTGCACTAACAATGCAGTCCCAAAGAGTTACATAAAAGGCACCATTCAGCTCTGCTACATCTATGAATCTACAGATGTACGTATCAGTCCTGAGTTACTTGTCAAAGCTCATTAATACATGACAGTCTATTATCTGTGGCGCTCCATAGGATTGCAGGTAAACTGTTGTATCTGTTTGACTGCTGTACTTAGCAATGAATGAAATCAGAAGCGCAGGACAAAGAAAGTAGTCTGGAACTTTTAAAGAAACCGAGAACCATTCACAAATGTTTCTTGAGTACAGTAGTGTTCACATGGTCTCAATGAACCTCCACCCACCAAAAACTTGGATGGATCAGAGCTGCAGATTATTTAGGTCATTGGCAGTTTTCTTTTACTGCAGCATTAATGTACTGTACTCTCGCCAATAAAATTGCTCTCCTCCGCTATAATTAAAGCATTGGGATCTCATACAATTTCAATGAGCCATAAATGCCATAAGAATAGTCCTTAGTATGAGAACAAAGGAACACACAAATGCACACACAAACCCAACATGACGGACATTGCAATAAATCAAAATCTACTCTATGTTTGAGGGATTGTCTGAGATATTTAATTAAAAAAAAACACCTATGACTGGCATGTGACTGCTGAGGCCATTGATTGACTGCAGCAGTCAGTCACGATTAGGTGAACGCTATGTCATAGCTTATTCCATTATTTTATAAAGTTTTCTTCTCATAGACTTTTTTAAAAGATCTCAGACCACCCCTTTAATAGAAGTACATCTCACATGTAATGAAAATGTAGATCTAAAATGAAGCAACAAAGACAGATTTCCTTTTAGACAGTTTTCATAAAACTGGTGCGTGTGCCTGCAGAAGAAATTGCTTCCTCAGCTTGATCATTAATGGGATTAAGGTGGGCTTTACTTCTGTCTGCATCATCTATATTTTTATAGCTAAAAGTGCCTGTAATATAAAGTGATTGATACCACTTCCTCATATAAAATATAGTACTATTTTATGTATGCAGCTCCTATGCAGGCCTATGTGTCTCTAATGATTCATATAAAAACAGTGATCCTGCATTCATATATTTGCACCTTTATCTTGTTAACAGGCGGTAGCCTAGCTAAATCCCAGTCATGTCATGTTTAAAAGGAGGCAACTTGAAAGTGAGTTGCCACTTTCTTTGTCATGACCACTCTCTTGTTCAGTTCTGCCTCTTGGGTTAGCATTAGTGTTGAGCGAGCATGTTCGGCCGAGCATGCCTACGCTCGGGTCCGCTCGGTGTTTGGCCGAACACCGAGTGTACTCGAGCTCAATGCTCGAGTCTCTTCACCGCACTGTAATGTTGATTTGTACTGTAATGTGTACAAATTTGTATACTAATGCGTACGCATTTGTACGCTAATGCGTATGCATTGTGCAGTAATGTGTACAAATTCAGTTAATTAGCATACTTTACGAGTGAAAGGAGTAAAAGAGGAGAAGTTGCAATTCTGACCTTTTTCTATTGACCAGACACCCTCCCCTCTTCCGAGCGGGGGGTGCCTGGTTTAGTGCCATTGACTAACATTATGCTCGGGTGCTCGGCCGACTACTCGAGCAACCCCTAGTGCCCGGCCAGAGCACCCGAGCATACGATCACAGAGGTGCTCGCTCAACACTAGTTAGCATATGATCTTGTACAGATCTGAGGTCATTACTTTAATGGTGTTCTCTAGGATATAACAATTGGTAGCCTATCCCTAGGATGGGTCATCAATTTCAGACTGGCAAGGATCCAACACCTGGATCTCCACCAATCATCTGCTTGGGAGAAGTTTTTTTGTGCAAAGTAGGCACCACAAGTACACAGTTCTGTTCCTTGTGTATCAGATGGAGCCATTTACTGCAGCACTTTTCCCATCGAAGAGAATGGGAGCAATGCTGCAGTAATCAGCTCGTCCATTAGTCTCTGAATGGAGATGTGTAGTTCTGGCACTTACTTGAAATCCCGGAGAACTCCTTTAAAAAAAGAAATGTCTCCAATCGCTCTTCTAGATTGATTTCAGGCTGGCAGAACAGGGGTGTGTCCTTTCTCAGGAGGTGTATGCTTTCTTCTGCAGCTCTCCCTATTACAGCTCAGATGGCATATCCCTTCTGCTGTAGCTCTCTCCTGTAACTGCCACGGCTTGTAACAGTAAATATAGCTGGTGGCAGTTGAAGGATGGAACTGAGCATGTGCGGCCACTTCAGTAGGTGGATGTGCACATTACTATACAGAAACACCAAGGGGCTCCATGATAGATTAAACACCAAGGGGCTCCATGATAGTGAAGTAAAGGTAGTATTTCACCACTCGATCACTTTTGTATCAGAAAGTAAACTACAAAAGTAATTCATTTTTAAAGTTGAGTTATATTAAAATAACATTTACAGTAATAGTGGCAAACCCTTTTAACCCTTTCAGGACTTGGTCATTTTTTAATGTTTGAGTTTTTGTTTTTTATTCCCTGCCTTTCTAGAGATATAACTTTTTTTTTATTTTTCTGTTCACATAGATGTACGTACGAGGGCTTGTTTTTTTTGCTAAAGACCTTGCATAATATGTGATGTACTTGAAAGAAGGAAAAAAAAAATCAAATTGGGTGGAATTGGAAAAAAACACAATTGTTCCATATTTTTATGGGTTTCATTTTTATGGTGCTCCCTTTATGGTAAAACTGACCAGTCCCCTTCATTCTCTGGGTCTGTAAGATTGCACGATACCACATTTATATAGTTTTTCTTTTCCTTTAATACTGAAAGAAACTTTGGAAAAAAAAACACAATTGTTCCATAGTTTTATGGCTTTCATTTTTATGCCGTGACTTTTATGGTAAAGTTCCCTTCATTCTCTGAGTCTGTAAGGTTGCAACAATACTACATTTATATAGTTTTTCTTTTGTTTTAATACTAAAAAAAATACTTGGTGATGCAAAGAAAAAAATGTTCTGACTCCCATAACTTTTTCATATTTCCATCTACGGAGCTGTATGTGGGTTCATTCCTCCTTTATAAAGGGAAGAATTCAGGTTTTAGGGGTACAGTAAATGAAAACACATTTCTCTTAAGCAAGCAAAGGTTCTATGGCTTCTATGTCCACTTTGTGTTTTAGGGAAAATTCAATTCGCTGCAAAACTGAATTTCCTTGTGCTTTGTGGTAATAGTATAGATTTTTCTGGAATGGTGGTAAAAAATACAAAAAAATCATACTTACCTCATCCATTTGAGCGTGAAAAGCCGGCTGTCACCATCTTGATTGAAGATCCAGCATGAAATTTCACGCTGAATCTTCAATCAAGATGGTAGCGGACAGCTCTTCACGATGAAATGGATGAGGTAAGTCTGATTTTATTTATGACACAATCAGCTATGAACGCGGTATCTGAGGGGTACAATTAGGGGTGGCGCAATTGCCGTTCCCTGTCATTGCACCCACTACTGTACTTACAAAGACATGCGCTTCGTGACAAAGTAATTTGTCATAAATAAAAATTTTGTAATATTTGGCCAAGCAGCCGAATCGAATTTTCCAATACTTGGCTCATCTCTAGCTATAACACCTAAATGCTCTGCTGCCATTCTTACTGGAATATGTGGCATTAGTGTTCGTTGCTATATAAGTATATCCATAGTAACATAATGATTTCACATTTAAGACCAAAACGTGAATATTGTTCTTTTCTGCAATTCAAATAAGCAGAGTATATGGTAAGTGCAAAGCTCAGCAAAAAAGCACATTTGAACTCATTTACCTGTAAGTCTGTTTTCACAAGGGCATCACATGGCCATATTTTATTGTTCATATGACAGCCAATACCGATCGGAAAATGCAATGCAATGCAACAGCACTCTGCAAACCAAATAAAGTACAAAAATGCCAAAGTAATACAAAGTATTCTGGTGCTAATGCTACACTTATTTAGTAAATTAGAGATTCTTGCCAAATATATTTTGTACAAAATTATTTGGGCCTGTTTGCCAAACGTCAAGGCGATCTCTGTAAGATGGGAACCTAACACTAAATGCTACCTGTTATGTGCCATAACGGCCACCATAAAATTCAGGGAGTGCAGGTTCCACATGCATGCTGGGTCCACTCTGCTTTTTAGCATTTTTGGTGCCAAAATGGCCTCCATTAAATCCAGTGAATGCAGGTACCAGCATGCATGCTGAGCCCACTCTATACCTCACCTGGTGCCAAATGGCTACCACTGAATGCAATGAGAGTCCACTCTATATCTCTCCTGGTGCCAAAAGACTTCCAGTGAGTGCAGGGAGAGCAGGCTATAGCTTTATACTTATACTAATTAAAATCAGCCTAGGGGGCAGAAAGGCTGGTCAGGAGTGCACGACTAAGTGGAGTAGCCACACTTCCAGTACAAACATCAAAGAAAAAGGGGCTCAGTCAGAACCTGCACTCCCTGAATTTTATGGTGGCCGTTATGGTTACAGAGTTAGCCTTGACGTTTGGCAGGCACGCTCAAATAATTCTGTACACAATGTATTTGCCAAGAATCTCAAAATAAGCGTAGCATTAGCACCAGAATACTTTCTATAACTTTGGCATTGTTGTGCTTTATTTGGTTTGCAGAGTGCTGTTGCACTGTATTTCTTTCCTTTGTGTATCTAGCCATGGCAGTGTGCACCTGCGCACTGGGATGGCTGACTGACCCCCTTTCTCTTTGCAGCCAATACCGATCACCATCCTAGCATGCTACTGTAATTTAAGTTTAGTTCAACCCAACCATATTATGGTAAAGTGAATGGCCACATTTTAACACCAGGGTAATTTTAGGCCCCAAATTCATGCTCATACATGTTTATAGAGGTCAAAGCTACATTTTCTGCTCCAGCTTTCTGAGCTCCAAATATCTCATACAGTTAAATGATAAATTGGGGTCACCTGCAGCTACCACTAGAAAGGGCTTAAAAGCTTACTGGACAGTGTTTTATTGTTAAGGTCAAAGTATTAACAGTATGCAGTAAGCGCCTAAGCTCCCCCTAGTGGTGTCTGAAGGAATCCAGCATTTTAGGATTCAAATCTACATAGTAACATAGGGGCAAATTTATTAAGACTGGCATTTTAGACCCCAATCTTAATAAAGCCCTGCACTGATGGTGAATCGCTGCAGTTATGTAAAGGCTCCAGCTTTTGCACATCCACTGCTGCTTCTAAATGTAACACAGATTTCTAGCTGTCTTACATTAAGACCATTTTCTATGCCTAAAACAGGCCCGTCCCCTTCACCTCCCACACCACACCCACTTTTTTTAGACCTGGTGTGAGCGGGGAAAAGTTGCAGATTGCGAACTCTGAGTTGCATTCTGCACTAGAAATACACCTAATATACACTCACCGGCCACTTTATTAGGTACACCATGCTAGTAACGGGTTGGACCCCCTTTTGCCTTCAGAACTGCCTCAATTCTTCGTGGCATAGATTCAACAAGGTGCTGGAAGCATTCCTCAGAGATTTTGGTCCATATTGACATGATGGCATCACACAGTTGCCGCAGATTTGTCGGCTGCACATCCATGATGCGAATCTCCCGTTCCACCACATCCCAAAGATGCTCTATTGGATTGAGATCTGGTGACTGTGGAGGCCATTTGAGTACAGTGAACTCATTGTCATGTTCAAGAAACCAGTCTGAGATGATTCCAGCTTTATGACATGGCGCATTATCCTGCTGAAAGTAGCCATCAGATGTTGGGTACATTGTGGTCATAAAGGGATGGACATGGTCAGCAACAATACTCAGGTAGGCTGTGGCGTTGCAACGATGCTCAATTGGTACCAAGGGGCCCAAAGAGTGCCAAGAAAATATTCCCAACACCATGACACCACCACCACCAGCTTGAACCGTTGATACAAGGCAGGATGGATCCATGCTTTCATGTTGTTGACGCCAAATTCTGACCCTACCATCCGAATGTCGCAGCAGAAATCAAGACTCATCAGACCAGGCAACGTTTTTCCAATCTTCTACTGTCCAATTTCGATGAGCTTGTGCAAATTGTAGCCTCAGTTTCCTGTTCTTAGCTGAAAGGAGTGGCACCCGGTGTGGTCTTCTGCTGCTGTAGCCCATCTGCCTCAAAGTTCGACGTACTGTGCATTCAGAGATGCTATTCTGCCTACCTTGGTTGTAACGGGTGGCAATTTGAGTCACTGTTGCCTTTCTATCAGCTCGAACCAGTCTGCCCATTCTCCTCTGACCTCTGGCATCAACAAGGCATTTCCGCCCACAGAACTGCCGCTCACTGGATGTTTTTTCTTTTTCGGACCATTCTCTGTAAACCCTAGAGATGGTTGTGCGTGAAAATCCCAGTAGATCAGCAGTTTCTGAAATACTCAGACCAGCCCTTCTGGCACCAACAACCATGCCACGTTCAAAGGCACTCAAATCACCTTTCTTCCCCATACTGATGCTCGGTTTGAACTGCAGGAGATTGTCTTGACCATGTCTACATGCCTAAATGCACTGAGTTGCCGCCATGTGATTGGCTGATTAGAAATTAAGTGTTAACGAGCAGTTGGACAGGTGTACCTAATAAAGTGGCCGGTGAGTGTAGGTGTATTACTGCTTAATAAATGACCTCCACAATTTGTAAGATTCCAATATACATAGTAACATAGTTTGTAACATAGTTTATCTAGTTGATCTAGAAGAAGGCAAAAAACCCCATGAGGTGGAAACCAAGTTTCCTCATTTTAGGGGAAAACTTTCTTCGCAACTCCAGTCAGACAATCAGAATAACTCCCCGAATCAACTAGCCTTCTCCAGAAATCTAATAACTATAACCTGTAATATTATTACAATCCAGAAATACATCCAGGCCCCTCTTGAACTCTTTTAGTGAACTTACCCTCACCACCTCCTTAGGCAGAGAGTTCTATAGTCGCACTGCTCTTACAGTAAAGAACCCTTTTCTATGTTTGTGTAGAAACCTTCTTTCCTCCAGATGCAGAGGATGTCTCTTCATCACAGCCAAAGTCCTGGGGATAAATATATGATGGGAGATCTCTGTACTGACCCCTGATATATTTATACACATAGTTATTGGATCTCCCCATAGTCGACTTTTTTCTAAACTGAATAACCCTAATTTTGATAAACTTTCTGGGTTTTGTAGTCCACCCATTCCAGTTATTACTTTAGTTGCCCTCCTCTGAAGCTTCTCTAGTTCTGCTTCACAGTAGTCCAGAACTGTACACAGTACTCCATGTGTGGTCTGACTAGTGATTTGTAAAGTGGCAGGACTATGTTCTCATCACGGGCATCTCTCCCCCCTTTTGATGCACCCCATTATCTTATTGGCCTTGGCAGCAGCTGCATGACACTGGTTTCTACAGTTAAAGGGGTTCTGCAGTTTAAAACTGATGACCTATCCTCTGGATAGATCATCAGCATCTGATCGGCGGGGGTCCCGGGTGTCGGATCAGCTGTTTGAGAAGGCAGCCGCGCTCCAGGAGCGCCGCGGCCTTCTCTGTTTTTTCTTCAGGCCCAGTGATGTCACGACTAGTATCACTGGCCTGAGCGGGGCTAAGCTCTGCTCACATGAAAGTAGCTAAGCCCCGCCTAGGCCAGTGATACTAGTCGTGACGTCACTGGGCCTGCGATAAACAGTGAGAAGGCCGCAGCTCTCCTGGAGCGTGGCTGCCTTCTCAAACAGCTGATCGTCGGGGGTCCCAGGTGTTGGACACCCGTCAGTCAGATGCTGATGATCTATCCAGAGGATAGCTCATCAGTTTTAAACAACTGAAGAACCCCTTTAAGTTTGCTGTCCACTAAAACTCCTAAGTTCTTTTCCATGGAGGTGTTAACCACGACTTTACCGTTTACTATGTATGTACAGGTGACTTGCATTATTCCTTCCCATGTGCATAACCACATTTATCAGTGTTAAACCTCATCTGCCACTTCTGTGCCCAAGCCTCCAATCTATCCAGATCCATCTGTAGCAGTACACTGTCCTCTTCTCTGTTAATTACTTTACACAGTTTAGTGTCATCTGCAAAAATGGATATTTTACTGTGCAAGCCTTCTACAAGATCATTAATAAATATATTGAAGAGAATAGGGCCCAATACTGACCCATGTGGTACCCCACTGGTGATGGTGACCCAATCTGATTGTCTACCATTAATAACCTCTGTTTTTTTATCACTGAGTCAGTTACTTACCCACATACACCCATTTCCCCCTACTCCAAGCATTTTGATTTTTTGTACTAACCTTTTATTTGGCACTGTATCAAATGCTTTGGGGAAGTCAATATTTGACATCTATTGACTCAACCCGGTCAAGTCTAGAACTTACCTCCTCATAGAAACTGTTTAGATTAGTTTGTCAGTACCGATCCCTTATGAAGCCATGCTGATACGACATTATATGCTTATTTATTACTTAGTATTGGGATACTCCAGAATAGCATCTCTTAGAAAACCCTCAAACAGTTTACATGTGACAGATGTTAGACTTACTGGCCTATAGTTTTCAGGCTGAATATTGGCATCACATTTGCTAAGCGCCAATCCTGTGGAACATTCCTTGTCATTATATGGTCCTTAAATATAAGAAATAAGGGTCTGTTTATTGCATTACTTAATTCTGTTAGGACACGGGGGTGTTTGCCATCTGGATCCGGTCAGACAGGCCACTTTTAATGAGCAGGTAAGTATGAATCTTCTACTTCAGGGGTCATACAGCAGGAACTTGTAAAAAATCATGTTTACCGGAAAAACCTGGAAGAGTGGTGACATTTCCTTCTATTCTGCCTCCTATTCATAAATCAGCACTTTCCTCCATTGCAGAGGACAGCGTTCACTGGTTATTACCACTTCCTGCCAATCCAGTTACGCCATGCACGCCAGTAACCACTTACTAGCAGGGAAAGTACTGATTGGTTAACACTTTAAGGACCAGGCCTTCAAACTTTTTTATTTTTGGGACTACCAAAATAGTCTTTGCAACATTTATTTATTTTTTTAGTTTTATTAGGGGGAAATGTACAAAACATTTTTAAAAAGTCATTTTTTTTCAAACTATAGTTCCTCATTCTTTAAATATGCAAACTAACAACAAAATAAATTATTATAATTAGTTTCGTACTTTGTGTCAGTCGTTTTGTTATATAATATGCATAGTTTGTGGGTATGTGGGTGTTTTTTCTTTTATGTATTTTATTCATTTTTATCTTTTTTTAACTTAATCTTATATATATTATTGCTACATAATATGTCCTCCAAGAGGTCATAAAATAACCTTTGGGCGACACTGACACTTTTTTTAAATTAGCATTTTTTCCTTTTAATTTTTTTTAAACTTTTGTTTTTATTTAATTTTTTCCTCTTTATTTTTTTTCTTTTACGTGTATTTTATTTTTTTTTATATTTTTTATTTTATTGTTTTAATGTAATTTTTTTTTCTTAGAATTTTTTTTATCTTATTTTATTATATAATTTGTCCCCAAGAGGTTACTGAAAGACCTTTGGAAGACAATGTTTTTGCACAATTTCCAATGTAACTGGGGCATCCAAAGGAGCTGTGAGAGCTTTGTACAAGGCACAATTGATCAGGGTCTACTGACCCTACAGCTCTGCATTCTTCTGCCCCAAAGAGTAAAATACCACCTATCTGAGGAGAAGCCAGAAGCGGTAATAACCTGGGGTTGTGCACCCATTGCATAGAGTGTCTGCTTAGACTGAGTTCACACCTCAGTTACTTGGTCAGTTATTTCCATCAGTTATACAGGGTGGGCCATTTATATAGATACACCTAAATAAAATGGGAATGGTTGGTGATATTAACTTCCTGTTTGTGGCACATTAGTATATGGGATGGGGAAAACTTTTCAAGATGGGTGGTGACCATGGTGGCCATTTTGAAGTCGGCCATTTTGGATCCAACTTTAGTTTTTTCAATGGGAAGATGGTCATGTGACACATCAAACTTATTTAGAATTTAACAAGAAAAACAATAGTGTGCTTGGTGCTAACGTAACTTTATTCTTTCATGATTATTTACAAGTTTCTGACCACTTATAAAATGTGTTCAAAGTGCTGCCCATTGTGTTGGATTGTCAATGCAACCCTCTTCTCCTGCTCTTCACACACTGATAGCAACACCGCAGAAGAAATGCTAGCACAGGCTTCCAGTATCTGTAGTTTCAGGTGCTGCACATCTTGTATCTTCACAGCATAGACAATTGCCTTCAGATGACCCCAAAGATAAAAGTCTAAGGGGGTCAGATGGGGAGACTTTGGGGGCCATTCAACTGGCCCACGACGACCAATCTACTTTCCAGGAAACTGTTAATCTAGGAATGCTCGGATCTGACACCCATAATGTGGTGGTGCACCATCTTGCTGAAAAAACTCAGGGAAGGTGCCAGCTTCAGTGTATAAAGGGTGAAACACATCATCATGTAGCAATTTCACATATCCAGTCTCCTTAAGGTTTCAATTGATGAAGAATGGCCCCACTATCTTTGTACCCCATATACCACATTATGGGTGTCAGGTCCGAGCATTCCCCAATGCATGGAACGGCCGAGCAATGATTGTGTGCATGAGCACTTAGCGAGCAGAAAACTCTTCCATATCGCCAAGGTATGTCAATGTTGAATTTCACTCGTTTAGATACAGGATATGGGATTCCAAACATACAATTTGCTCACATTTTAAACAAAAATATGCATAGCTGTTTCAGGACTATACATGTATCTGTCTATACATGTATAGCTACTACTAAAAACTGAGATACAGTACTTTATCTGTATTAAGAAAATAACAAACTGGTGTCCAAGAGTGAATATTCAGGTTAAAGAGGCTCTGTCACTAGGTTTTAACCTATGTATTTAAATACATAGGTTAAAACCCCTTAACTAGTACAGTTATATCATACCTTTATTGCAGAGTACAGCGCAGCGGTTGTGCTGAAAAACCAACTTAAAATTCTGTGCTAATGAGCCTTCGGAGCACCAGGGGCGGGCTCTTTCTTCCTGAGCACCGCTTCTTCACCGCCCCCCGGGGCGCGAGGCTCTCCCCGATGCCGACGTCCACGCCCCTCTGGAATTTGACAGCGCTAGACAGCGCAGCGAAAGTGGCGGCGCGTGCGCACAAGGATGGAAGTGCTTGCAGTATTCGGCACTGCAAGCGCTTCTGTGCATGCGCCGGCACAATCGGACTGCGCAGGCGCCGGATTTCAGCGCTAGACCAAATGGTCTAGCGCTGTCAATCAAATTCCAGAGGGGCGTGGACGTCGGCATCGGGGAGAGCCTCGGGCCCCGGGGGGCGGTGAAGAAGCGGTGCTCAGGAAGAAAGAGCCCGCCCCCCGGTGCTCCGAAGGCTCATTAGCATAGAGTTTTAAGTTGGTTTTTCAGCACAACCACTGCGCTGTACTCTGCAATAAAGGTATGATATAACTGTACTAGTTAAGGGGTTTTAACCTATGTATTTAAATACATAGGTTAAAACCTAGTGACAGAGCCTCTTTAAGGTTATTTTTTCGGGACAGCATTTGAGAAGTTTGGGGTCTAAGTATGAATGTATCACATAAATATGAAGGACAAAAGTCACACATAATACAATTGTAAGCAATGGCATTGTATGTGCAATGTATCTATATTCCAGACAGCATATGATGTATGCAGTCTTGTGGTATGCACATTGCCTGTACTATTGATCTCTATGGAGACAGGTTGCAGAGGTTATTTTCTATGGCTCCTATGTTGTATAATCAGATAGTGCTTGCCTTCAAAGCCTGTATAGATCACTTAGAATGATTCAATAAATTCCTATAATGCAATTGTTACAAAAAGAAACAGGTAAATTCAATTTGTTGGCTTAAGAGAAGTCCTTTTGCATGACACAGGTTGTTCTTCTTCGTTCCATAATCAGCATTTTTCTAATATGTAGTGGAAAAGAGATATTAGTGGAGCAGAAAATGGTAGCACCCGAGGGCAGGAAAAGATGAGAGATGGATTTACAGTCTCTGCTGGAGTGTATGAAATTGTATGTAGACATTTTTCTGGCTTTGACAGGTGATACACAGAGCTGGATGTCATGCTGGTTGCATTTACGCAAAACTGTGATCATTCTTATTAGAAACTATAAGATGCATACTGGTGTATTATATTAACAACGTACAGTATGAATTCAGATTCTATGTAGTATTAAAATCTGAGGCTGGTAATGTTAATCCGTATATTGATATGTAATTTACATGCTAACCAGAAAGACATATGATATGTATGAATTAGAAGTCACACACAAGACGGAGGCATTGGCAGAAGTTGTATGATGGCACATGGACTCCCCTATGGAGGATGCGCAGAGGCACAGAGGCAATGTGTAGTGGTACTGTATGCCAGTTATACTCCCCCCTCAAAGTATTACCGCTAAGGGCATATACCTCCGTACTTACATCCTGCTGTTAAATACCATACATATGAAATCATAGATATAGTGCACCTCTGTGGCACCATATCAAGGATGAATACAACATGGGTGGCCTTTTTTGGATCCAGCAGGAATGGAAAGTATAAGTCCTTCCGTTTCCCCTTCCTTTTGAATCCACTTCTGGTTTTGGTTCAAGACTACATTAAAAACTACCTCAAAAACTTTGGCTTTTTTCCAAAAGAGACCAAACCACCCTAATACAGCCATGTACATTAATCCATAGGTTGGGTTTACACAATGGAGTAAATATATTAAGACAGGCACTTTCTGCAGTCCGTGCATCTAAATAGAAATCTACAACAGCTCTTAGCTGCTGTAGATTTCTGTCTTCTTTTGCGCCAGAAAACTGGCATAAATAAAGACAAAGTTGTTGGAGCTGCTTGACATGCTCCTTTCCCGCCCTTGCCATACCACCTTTAGGGAAAGTGACGGGATGTGACATTTTTTTTAAAAAGTGGCAATTACGACTTTTTAACGCCACTTTTCAGGTGCAAAAGGGATGATAAATCTCCCCCAGTGTGTTTTATGGTGTGTTCAAAAAGTGCTAGTTTTTTGCTTCTCTCATTTAGCTTTCCTTACCTCTGATCTGCCAGAAGAACAGAAAAAAAATCCATTATTTTGAGCATCAGTTATGCTCAATTAACAAACGTAAAAATAACTGATCTGTCTTTTTTTGAGCATCAGTTATAATCTGTTTGCATCAGTCCGTGTCCTTTCCGTCAGAGATCAGTTATTTTTGACTGGAGAAAAAGTACTGCATGCAGGAAACACAAACTGATGGAAACTAATGAAAACCAATGCCCAAAATAGCAAATCGTAATTGAAGATGGATTTTTATTATATATCATTTACCATTGATAAACAGTAGGAAGGACTCATTAGCAGGACAACGTCTATACTCCAGTTCTCATTTTCCTACTGCACGTTAAGAAATAAAACTGGTGACCAAATTCATTTCAATGGACAGCTACTACAATTTGTGGTTGATAAATGATGATCTGTGTCTCTAGAAATACACAGGGGCATTTAATTTAAATGTATTTAATGAAAGATGGGCGATCAAGGACCTACAATTGAAAGGCTGATCAGCAAGTCTAATACAGGCCCTAAAAATTGCGATTGCCTGATGAACGAGTTCGTTCATTAGGTAATCAACAGCACCTTTACACAGGCAGATCATCGCTAACGAGTGTCCCTACAGACGCTTGTTAGCGATGATCAGACCGCCTACCTCCAGGTCTAATACAGCCCTTAAGGTGGCTTTACATGGCCTGATATTTGGGCAGATTATCAGGTACAAACGTTACATCTAAAGGTACAACAATCTTTCCATCTAAATGTGCCACTGATCACCCCGTGAATGAGCAAATCACTCGTTCATTGGAGAATGCTGTCATTCATTGGGGCAGTGTGTGGCACCACAGCACAGGAAGGATTGATGCATTCACCACAAGGCCTCCATACTCAAACCAGACCATCATGAGATCCCAAAGAGAACCTGAATTTGTTGCTAAAGACAATACGGTTCCAGTCTCTAGTATTTCAGGTTTCTCGTTCATGATACCACAGCAAACAAAGGAGATGGTGGCTGTCTGTCAATGACAGGACTTGTAACTGGCACAGTGACACCAAATTTATCTCTGCTAAGTGTCTGGAAATGGTACAGGCAGAGACCGGGGTGTATAATGAAGGAGCCACCTGGGTTTGGATGTTGAATAACAAAACTGTGGGAACTGCTCATGCTTGTCTGTGGAGCAAACAATCCTCTCTACTGGTGGTCTGTCTGGGCTGTTTGGATACTGTTCACCATGTGTGCCCTCACATAACCACTGTTCCTTGCAGGCACAGACTGGCCATAGACCCTACAGGGTATTTTCCTGGTGGGCGGATACCCATGGGGCCACTCAAGCCCTCATTACGGCCGTTGGCCAGGTACATAAGGATCTGATTCTCTCAGCATTCATTATTGCTAGGAGCATCAGGTACTAATGTATCTGGCCTGCTGCCGCAGGTGCCCACCTGATTTCAATTGCATTGTCATCCTTAGGACAGTGATATTGCAGTGGGGTTGGCAGTATTTTGTGCTGCACTGTGATATTTGGTTCTAATGGGGTGGTCTTTTATGCTGTACTATGGTATTGATGGCATCACCTACTTCTGTTGTCCCTGCCTACTTCTGTCGTCCCTGCCATCTGTCAATTTGGACCCTCCTACAACATGGCACCACTGTTAAGGTTTTTTCCATGGCCACTTTAAGTTCCCAGTCCATCCCTGCTTCCCAACATCGGAAATTTGTCGAAATTAGGTTCCTGCTTCTCCAATGATGCCTTCTACCTGGGTGCATTATTTAAATGTGTGTGTTTTTGTGAGAGAATATATATATATATATATATATATATATATGTGTGTGTATATATATATATATATATATATATATATATATATATATATATAGTTAGTAGCAAAGGGATCCGTCTTCACCCGGGTATATTTCATCTATTTCATTTAATGTTTGTGTGTGTTGTTAAAAGATATTTAAAAGATATCGAGAGTGATCTCTACAGCACACACCTCCTTAACACTGACCCCCCAACAGTGCCCTGTCTCCTTAAAATGGGACCTCCACAGCAGCCCACCCTCTTAACTTTGACCTTCACAGCAGCCTGCACCTTTAACAGTGAGTTCCACAGCACCTCACCCACTTGACAGTGACCTCCACAGGGGCCCGTCCCCTTAACAGTGACCTCTACAGCACCCACGCCTTACCATTGACCATAGGTTACAGTCCCCTTAACTGACCTCCACCATTCCTGGCTCCCTTGACAGAGACCTCCACAGAAACTGCCCCTTTAACAGTGACTGTCACAGTACCCAGCTCCCTTAACCGTGAGCTCATAGTACCCCGCTGCCCCTTTAATAGTGGCCTCCTCCCTTAACAGTGACATCCAGAGTGCCGTCCCCTTTAACTATGACCTCCACAGCAGCCTGTCCCTAGGGTGGCCAGAGGTCCGTTTTTAGGCCGGACAGTCCGGCTTTCAGACTCCCTGTCCTCCATCCAGCACAGGGCCTGGATGGATACAGGCATGTCCTTTTGAACAGCTCACTCTCAGACAGCAGCACTGTGCAGTCTGAGCATGAGCTGCAGGGAAAAAGTCACCCTCTCTCCCACCCCTGCAGCTGACAGAAGTTGATTTTTACGTTCATTTTTGCAATCCCCGTTGGCTGCGGAGTGGGAGGGGGCGTGACCTGACCAGACTTGGGGGCGTGGCTTTTAAGTCCTTCTTTTGAGGGTGGCCTGAATTACAGGTCGATGCTATGGTAATTTATGAGGAAACACAGTAGGTAGCAGTGGAAGAAAACATCTTTTATTACTACTGAACGGTAAATATGTGAAATTTACATTATATTAGGTAATGATTGATGATGAATTAGTCTAAAACATATATTTATAGTTATATTTGTGGTAACTGGAATACCCCTTTAACAGTGTCATGCACAGTGCTTTGCCCCTTTAAAGCTGACCTTCAGCAGTGAAGAAAAATGGCTGCGTTGTTATGGAAACCTGGTGTGAAACTGTGTATGTGAAGAGTAATGGCCTGCGAGGTTCTATTGGCTGATAAGGGTCATGTGTCCAGGCTTCTATTGGCTAATGCATTTTTTGGGAATATCTAGGGAACGGTATGTCCTGGAGAGCTGAGACCCAGTCTAAAAACTTCCCGGACACCTGATGTACCTGTGTGCCAAATTTCGTGATTGTAGCTATGACGGTGCAGATTCCTTTAGCGGACATGCACACATACATACATACACTTGGCTATTATATATATACAGTATATATATATATATATACATTTGTCTGCTTTGTCGATGATGACTTTGCTATCAGATGTCATAGAATACTTAAAATGAACAGACATTTCACTTGAGAAAATAGACAATTCCATGAATTACGATGATAGACTAGATCTGGTGACCAGTTTGAAGACATAATACTAGCAAAAGGTAGTCATTAAACTGGATTCAGCTCCTCGGCAGCTGGAGGAAACTAATTATATAGAGCAGATATAAACCAGGGCTATTTGTCAGGGGGTCTGTATTGCACACTTTATACACTGGTCACACGTCTTGTTCAATCTTCAGCTCTTCATGAAAAGAAATTATTTATGAAATCCTTCCTTGCGGATCAATATCCCCTTTACGGATTTCATACTCATTTGATGGTAGATAAGTAAGATTATTGTGTACAGTAAATTGAACATTTATAGTCCATCCCAGGTTGCCTGGTTTTAACAACCACTTCTCAATTCATATCCCACCACCCAAAGCCATTCACAAAAGGGTCTTATTACTTTAAGCCCCAATGCTTTGACATCAAAGTAGCAAGATGCCAAGTGATAAACATTACATGAAAATTGACAGTTCATTCAAGGTCACCAACAGGGCAGTATGATTAGAAATGCTATCAGGGGCATAGCCACAAACATGAAAGAAGGGTTCCGCCCAGGGCTGCCATCAGGAATTTCATCCCCCCCCCCCCCTTTCGGGTAAACTTTACAGATTTGCTTAATATGCAGCAACCTCCACATAGCACATTACATCTTTCTTTTTTACGGCATATCCCAACTGCTTTTTTTGCCCAAAAGATTAGTAAGCCTGCCACCGCAACAAGGTAGACTCTTTAGGCAGGATCCTACCCTAGGCTAATGTTTTTACGCTACATGTTATATTATTATTATTATTCACACACTGATAAACATTTTCAATAGGGAAACACAGTTGCCATTAAATTCAGTTACATGCTTGTAAGTGCAGAGTGTTGAGGCACATTGTGTTGACCTGAGGTCTGATGGGGGCACAAGACGCTGACCTGAGGTCTGATGGGGGCACAAGATGCTGACCTGAGGTCTGATGGGGGCACATTGTGTTGATCTGAGGTCTGATGGGGGCACAAGACGCTGATCTGAGGTCTGATGGGGGCACAAGATGCTGACCTGAGGTCTGATGGGGGCACAACACGCTGATCTGAGGTCTGATGGGGGCACAATGTGTTGATCTGAGGTTTATTATCCCTGTACTGTGACATCACTGTGTGTATTATCCCTGGACTTTGACATCACTGTGTTTATTATCCCTGTACTGTGACATCACTGTGTGTATTATCCCTGTACTGTGACATCACTGTGTTTATTATCCCTGTACTGTGACATCACTGTGTTTATTATCCCTGTACGGTGACATCACTGTGTTTATTATCCCTGTACTGTGACATCACTGTGTGTATTATCCCTGTACTGTGATATCACTGTGTTTATTATCCCTGTACGGTGACATCACTGTGTTTATTATCCCTGTATGGTGACATCACTGTGTTTATTATCCCTGTACGGTGACATCACTGTGTTTATTATCCCTGTACGGTGACATCACTGTGTTTATTATCCCTGTACGGTGACATCACTGTGTTTATTATCCCTGTACTGTGACATCACTGTGTTTATTATCCCTGTACGGTGACATCACTGTGTTTATTATCCCTGTACGGTGACATCACTGTGTTTATTATCCCTGTACGGTGACATCGCTGAGTGTATTATCCCAGTGCAGGAAGAGGTAAGTCTGTGTTTGTGTGTTTGTTTTCTATTTTTCAGGGTCATGAATGCAGAGGACTACGTCGGATTCGGTGGACTATGTCGGACCAGCTTTTTTTTTTTTTTTTTAATAAAATGGTCAAACAGGGGTCTGGGGGAGTGCTTATTTCAATAAAATGTTTTATACTTGTGTGTGTGTATTTTTTTTTTTTTTACAATACTACAGTTTTAGTAATTATGGCTATTTACAGATTACTTACTAATACTGGGCTTAGTGCTTGCCGGTATGGGAGGCCAGCACTAACCCCAACATCTATTACCTTGGCACCCACCGCCACCAGGGGTGCCGGGAAGAGCCGGGTACCCGCAGGACCGGACCTTCTAAATTGAGGGTCTGGCTCTGGGGCGGCTGTAGGCTGGTACCATTAGGCTGGGAAGGGCCAATAACCGTGTCCCTTCCCACCCTGGTAGTGCCAGGCTGCCGCTGCTGGTTGTATCTGGCTGGTGAAAGAAAAAAAGGGGGGACCCCATGCCATTTTTTTACAAAAATAATTAAATAATTTAAAAAAAAATGGCGTGGGGTCCCCCCCTTTTTTCCTTCGCCAGCCAGATACAACCAGCAGCGACAGCCTGGCACTACCAGGGTGGGAAGGGACACGGTTATTGGCCCTTCCCAGCCTAATGGTACCAGCCTGCAGCCGCCCCAGAGCCAGACCCTCAATTTAGAAGGTCCGGTCCTGCGGGTACCCGGCTCTTCCCGGCACCCCTGGTGGCGGTGGGTGCCAAGGTAACAGATGTTGGGGTTAGTGCTGGCCTGCCATACCGGCAAGCACTAAGCCCAGTATTAGTAATCAGGGCCGTCAGTAGATAGCCTTGATTACTAAAACTGTAGTATTGTAAAAAAAATACACACACACACAAGTATAAAACATTTTATTGAAATAAACACTCACCCAGACCCCTGTTTGACCATTTTATTAAAAAAAAAAAAAAAAAAAGCTGGTCCGACGTAGTCCACCGAATCCGACGTAGTCCTCTGCATTCACGACCCTGAAAAATAGAAAACAAACACACAAACACAGACCACTTACCTCTTCCTGCACTGGGATAATACACACAGAGATGTCACTGTACAGGGATAATAAACACAGTGATGTCACAGTACAGGGATAACAAACACAGTGATGTCACTGTACAGGGATAACAAACACAGTGATGTCACTGTACAGGGATAATAAACACAGTGATGTCACTGTACAGGGATAATAAACACAGTGATGTCACAGTACAGGGATAATAAACACAGTGATGTCACTGTGTAGGGATAATAAACACAGTGATGTCACTGTACAGGGATAATAAACACAGTGATGTCACAGTACAGAGATAATAAACACAGTGATGTCACAGTACAGAGATAATAAACACAGTGATGTCACAGTCAAGGGATAATAAACACAGTGTACAGAAAGTTAAAAAAAAAAATTATACTTACCTTTTTCATAGCAGCAGGGCCAGCATCATCAGAGCAGGAGATCTTCTTCTCATGTCTGAAGGGGGCGAGGCCTATCCTGCCAGATGGCCCCGCCCCCCGCCGAGACCTGAGGAGTGCCTGGGAGGTACGGAGAGCTGCAGGGGGGACAGGAGGGAGGATGGAAGAAGCAGACAGCCGGTTTCGGCTGTCTGCTCCTTCCTGCAACAGGTAACTGTCTCTATGTCCTATGGACGCAGAGACAGCTGCCAGAGGCCCGGGCCCCCCTTTCTTGACGAATCTGCCCGGGCCCCCCACAGCAGGTTCTGCTGTACCCCCCTGATGGCGGCCCTGGTTCCGCTCACTGCCCACTGCCAAAACATATAATGCAATTTAAGGGCCTTGCAATGTAATGGGACCAATTTATTTATCTAAAGTGACCACTGCAGGGTTTTTGCTCACAAGTTCCTGATCCATATGTAGCATTAGAATGATATCTGCGGCAGCAGATAGAACATACAGTACAGCAGCTTCAGTGCAATTTTTTAATGTTACCCCCTACACGCCCTATACATTCACTGCACACCTTCTACCTGTCATGCTTGCCCGTCCACGTAGCACATGTCAAGTTATATGTCCCCCAGGCTCCCCTCTCATCCCTGCAACTTTCCAATCCCCCAGCCCTCTACTTCTCCCACAAAACCCTGACACCTAGTCTCTCTCTTTTGCTCCCTGACTGTTCCACTGCTATCTTGGCTTTGCCCCTCTACAAATCCCCTGCCAGTTGAGATTCAATGAACAATCCTTTTATTTCCTTTAAAACAGTTTAAAAAGGGCTGGGATGTGCAGTACTCCATACCTGGGAGTATCTGCAATTGTTTAATGTTTTATATCTAATATAATGTAATGTGATGCTATACCATTTATTAGAGTAGGGGAGGTAATGGTTGGCAGTGGTGGTTGGAGTGGGATGGTCCTATTTCCTGCTAGGAGGGGGAGTTCCAGTCTAGTGAGACAGAGGAAGTTGGAGAGGAGAGTTCCTGTTCTTTTAGTGGGGGAGCAAGAAAACACATGTCAGAGC
The DNA here is from genome assembly GCA_900303285.1 of Rhinella marina. Classification (NCBI taxonomy): domain Eukaryota; kingdom Metazoa; phylum Chordata; class Amphibia; order Anura; family Bufonidae; genus Rhinella; species Rhinella marina. The sequence goes on along the minus strand of ONZH01013035.1, from coordinate 14,721 downwards.
TCCCACTCCCAAGAACTGTATCTTATACCCCTGTGAGAGGGAAACTCTGGAACCAGATCTTATTCTCCTTTCAGACCAACAATTCAGAGAGATCAGCAAAATTCAAGAGCACAGGTACAAGAAAGCATCAGTGGGGAAAAACAGCAGAGTGATTGGCAAAATACAGCTTTAGGGCCGTATGTATTTAGTGATCCGTAGAAAAACGGCACGGAAGAATGTCCATACTTCCGCAAAAAAACGGAAGGTGTCTTTTAAAATTATCTTACATGTATCAATTTTTGGGGCTGGGTTAGCAAATATGCGGAAATGGATCGGAAAAAATGCGGAAGAGATACGGAAAGTCTTCCGTTGTGTTCCACAATTTTGCGGACCCATTGACTTGAATGGGGGCACGGACGTGATATTGCGGACAAGTATAGGACAGGTTTCATTTTTTTGGCGGAAATTCTTCCGTGGGAAATGGAAGCAGAATGCACACGGTGTGTATTCCGCATTTTTTTCCCCCATAGAAGTGAATGGGTCTGCATATTATCCACAAAATTGCGGATAATATGCGGGAATATACATACGGTCGTGTGAATGGGCCCTTACAGACACTGCTGAAGGGTGAGGAACAACAGCTCAAACACCACCACCTATCTAAACCATCGCTAGGCCAGGATAACATTAATCTTGTATTACAGTGGACACCTAGAATTACAAGTGCTTGCTAGTGCTAACCTGTTGCCATCTAACCTGCCACCATACCACCTCATCTGGTGCCAGAGAAACTGCAATTTGTATTTATTGCTGCTTGATGTGCCACAAGTTATATTTTGCACTTGAGAGAGACTGTTATACATTTACTTCTGGCCTGATTTTCAAACCACCTTTACCAAACCACCACTGCGCCGTACCCCAGGGAGCAGTGGCCTTAGGTAGGACACCATGACACAACACCTCATCACAGCTGCTACCACTCCCATCCTCTGCACTGGCTCCTCAGGGGCCCGCTATAGATGTCTTTCTTGAAAGTAATAATATCGGTTATGGATAATAGATTACTGAAGATGGTATCAGACCAAGATTAATTGAATGATTGAATCAATCCTCCCGATCAGAATGAATAGCCATCCATGTAATATAGGTTAGAGCTGCTCTTTAATACTGTTCTGGACTGATTCAAAACTAGGATCACAATACTGAAAAGAAGTACTACTAACTACTTAGTTGTATGCTATGCTGGATCAGTGATACAATCAGGATGAGGTAAAATTAGGACACATTTACATTTAAACTATGTACATTGTAAATCAGAGAACTCAGAAAGACTAACCACTGCTTATTCTGATATAAATTTAACTTCTCATAATTACCAAGTGTGTGCTTTAAGTGTATGTGACCAGTCTGCGCAGTGGTAATGTTGAGGAAGGAAGGTTGGATCGCACTGTAGCCGGCGCTGTCTTTAAAGATGGACTGTCACTCTCTCAATTGGTAAAGAGTGCTAAGTTTATTGGAGTTATCGTCAACGCGTTTCGAGGGTGTTATGCTTCCCTCTTCGTCAGGACAATATTGAGAGATATTTACCAATTGAGAGAGTGACAGTCCATCTTTAAAGACAGCGCCGGCTACAGTGCGATCCAACCTTCCTTCCTCAACTTTACTATTGCCATCGACACCCTGCACGGCTTTCAACCGTAAGGGACCCGAGGATCGCAGGCTGCAGTCTTAAAGAAGAACCCCGGATGCTGGTGGGTTCTAAAAAATAACCAGAAGGCGTTCTACAGTTTGTTGTGGCTTTTCACAACAAATAATGGTAAGCGCATTTTTACCCTAATATTTTACAGTATCTAGTTGATATCACACAGGTGGCGCTGCCTTCTTTTCTCTTCCAGTCTGCGCAGTGTGTACTTTTATGCCCCGGGCACAGTGTGATAGACAAGTTGTGGCACCAGGTGAAGGAATGCACAGAACCAGTGTCTATGTAATCTGCAACTTTCTCACTCCCGGCATGCAATGAATATGGCTAATTGAGCTGGAGGACAATAGAACTGATGAGAACAAATTAGTGCTCTTGCCGGCATGTGCAGGTGAGAAGAGGAAAACGCAGACACTGAAAGCGCCACGACAAGAAGCTCATTCTCTCCTTTGTGAAGGGGAAATGGAACTGATGTAGGTTGCCATCTATGCCCCCTCATGCAGTATTTCAGATTTTTTTTTTATATCCCCCATGCCATAAAAAAGAAAAATAATTATTATGGTGTCTAAAAAGATTTCTATAAACACATATAGAATCTATATTCACAGTGGGTCTGGAGTAAAGGCCTCCATACACATTGGTCTATTGTTGGCTGAACCTACTGTTTTTAAGGACCAGCCAACACTTACACGCTATGTGGAGAGGCCGATTGTCGAGAAGGAATCATTGGCTAAACTGCATGAGGGGATCGGCTGAAACTGTCTTTTGTGTATGGTTGACTGGGCAATATTATTGGCACCCCACACCTTTTTTGAGATAAGGTTCTAGCTATCTTTAGTTGTCTCAAGACTCAGACCTTAAGGTCGATTCAGATGGGCAGATTATTGGGAACGAACATTTCTGTGAACGCTCGTTACTGATAATCTGCCCGTGTAAATGTGCTGCGGATCACCCGATGAAAGAGAGAAATGCTCATTCATTGGGTGATCCTGTCATTCGTGCAGGCATCTAAATTATTGTTTCTGGGCAGCAGATTGTGCAGTCTAAACAGTGATTAGCATGATTCTATATGGGGATGAGGGATCTCTATATTGTACTCATACTATGAAGGAGAACGGTGCATGTAAATACCGCAGTCTCCTCCACTAAACGAGCAGCAGACTATCGGGAAGGAACGCTTCCTTCCTGACAATCTGCAGCTCTTTGCACCGTGTAAATGCAGCTTTAGCTACACAATCTGCATCAGATAAACATTTGTATGAGAGACATTCTTATAACTGAATTGTCTATTCAATGGGTTTTCAGTGGTTTTATGTATTTTTTTTTTTTTTTTTTAGGACTGTGGGGTTGGGGACGTTAATTGTCCATACATCCCGATAATTTCGACAGGAATATTTGACTATTATATGTGTATGGGGGTGACAGATGATATTGGAGGAAAGAAAGTTTGGAAATGTTGAATTTTAACACGGCTAACCTTCAAAAGATAATCGCAGCAGCTTACTCTCCTTTCCCAGTTTGGAATACATACATGACAAATAAAAAGTGTTGAAGGCTTTCCACTTGTAAATAACCACGTCACTGGTGCTCTCTCCCTATTGGTTCACCCAACCAACATTAAGTAAAACAAATTAGATTATATTATACACGGCAGGGCACTCAATATTTGGACACTACAATTTATTAATCTAAATCAACCTATATAATGATAGGCATAAAAACAAAAAATATACAATAGATAAAACGCCAACTATAAATATAATTTCAAATCATCACAGATGTGCCATAGATATACCATCCACTGTCTGATGTGTACACCCTTGACGGTATATCATAGGACACAGCTATGAATCAACGCACCATTCATCAAATCACATATATCATACACTAGAACATGAATACCATATTGATCTTGTTATTAACTCATATCAAACATGATAGCACTTATATTCAAATAAAATGCAATAGACATATGAGACCATATATGCTGATAGTGTCCTTTCACTGAGTTAGTAAAAGTATGTGGCAATAGTTCTCCAAATCTCCTGTTATAGTTCTCTTTCACTCTGAGGAAAAAGTCTTAAATATATACAGTTAATTGCTAATTGTACAATTTGTTGTACCGGGTACTTTACCCCCTTCTTGTAGCTTATTCGGTCTGCCTGCCCGCATGGAAAGTCGCGGATCGTCTTCCGGAGTATTCCGTGGCGTCCCACATGACTCCGCTTTGTCACCACCTCCTTAGTCACGTGGTTCTAATCATGTGACTTGACGTCATACAGGTCCTGGTCGATATCCTATTTCACAGGTCCTGGAAATAAATGGGCTTGTTTAAATGCAGCACCGGCTACAGTTGTAAGGTTTGTTCTCTTTCACTTTAACAGCTGGCCAGCATCAATCTTTTGGTAAACGTGAACTCAAATCATCCTCAGAACGGCCAGACGCGTTTCGAAGCTACTGCCTCTTCTTCAGTGGGTCTGGTTGATTTGAGTATCTACTTCCTTTTATATCTCCACCCTTGGGTGGTACTTAAATTATTTATGTTAATTCAGTCATCCATTTTTGCCACATGCTTCCTGATTTTACAGCATATATAAAAAGAGATAAATAATAAAAAGCAATAAACATAAACATCAGCAGTAAAAATAACATAGCCATCATATCATTATCTTAGCCACTTAGGTTATCATTATTTCTCTATACCAATTTGGTTGTGATTTCTTTGCATTTTTGTTGCGTTTCCATCACATTTCATTTTACTTTCAGAAATCCCTTCCATATTTTAATTGATCATTATTTATAGCATGGTATATCTATGGCACATCTGTGATGATTTGAAATTATATTTATAATTGGTGTTTTATCTATTGTATATTTTTTGTTTTTATGCCTATCATTATATAGGTTGATTTAGATTAATAAATTGTGGTGTCCAAATATTGAGTGCCCTGCCGTGTATAATATAATCTAATTGGAATACATACATGTTCAACCAAACCTAGAGTGACAACTGTTAGCCAAATGATCTGACAACTATTAAAAAGATTGTTCAACTTGGAGCTGACAACCCCAATGGTCCTTAACTTTGCCCCATTAAGAAAAATGCCTGTGAGCTACCCCAGTCCTGGTCACTTCTGGTTCCCACAGGACCAGGAAATGACTTGTCCCATTCAGGGTGAGTGCCTTTTTTTTTTTTGGGGGGGGGGGAGGAGGAGTGGGGTCACTGGTTAGGACCACTGAGTTATCGGCTCCTAGGTGTGACAACCCCTTTAAGAATGCATGGCTACTTTTGGGCAGGCTGTGTTGCACTCATGAGGCTCTTCAAGGACCTGGTGGCAATACTTAAAAACATACCACCAACCTGTATGAGTCATAGAGACTGGCACATAATTCACTGGCATTTGCACTACCTGACTACCTGCTTACAGTAGCAAATGCAAGCAAGCCACAAGACAGGATGGGGGCAAGTGTCCTGTAAGTCCAACTCCGTTGCAGCCATTGCTATGAAGGTGGTGGTGGTGGCAGTCAGAGAAAGATTTACTATGAGATTTCTTCTCCCATGACAGAAAGGAAGAAAAGGTATAAAGCAAGGACTTACAAGTATATTTGTCCACTGCACCAAAACCTGCATGTGTGAATAAGTCTTAGGCAGCCATACACCAGGAGCACTAGGCTCAAGACCTGGGGAATGACCTAAAACACCAATGTCTATCCCATTATGTATATCCATAATAAGGACTTTAAAGGGGTTGTGCCTCAAATTTATCAATGTATCCTGCCCAACAGATATCGCTGTTATATCACTTTCCCCAAATGGTCACATGACCCAAGGAGATACATTGATTGGCTGCTGTGATGTCAAATCGGATGTTAACAGCGAGGGAGCCTGTTGGGGCATGCCGGAAGAACAAGGAATGGGGAGCCAGCGCTGGGAAGAAGGTAAGTAATCTTCCCTTTCCAAAAAAAAAACATTGCTGCACAACCCATTGTCCTGGAACAGGGAGATATATAGTAGAGGGTTCGGAGTGGGTTAAAAAAGAGAGGGTACTCATCCCCTGATGCTCCTGTTCTGAGACTTGAGGAGGAGAGGCTTCTGAGGAGATTTATCAAAACTAGTGGAAATGAAAATTGGTTTAGTTTCCCATAGCAACCAATCAGATTGATCCATTCATTTTGCAAAGGAGCTCTGAAAAATGAAAGGTGGAATCTGGTTGCTATAGACAAGTAAGGTAGGGCCGCCTAGCTTGTGAGGGCCAGCCTCAGGGACAGTTTTTCTTCTGCCCTCATCATCAATTGGCAGCCCGAGTTCTATTTTGTTAGTTTATCTACCCCTTGCATGTTGTTTGTGCTATCTATTTTGTGTTATTTGGGACACTATCCTTTTATGTGTTGACATTAAAAGTTATGTTTTAGGTGGGTTTCTGTGACTGGACTACTACTCACCACCTCTGGTAATATTGACTACTTCAGACAGTCTACTGGTCTGAGCCGTGATTTTTTTGCTATAGACAAGTAAGTCAGTTTTCATTAGGACTAGTTCTGATAAATCTCCTCTTTGGTGTCTTCTTCCTAGTCCCATCTCAATACACAGAAAATGAAGTAATTTATTGTGTCGTCAAGTCGCAACCACCTTATATAATAAGGAATGAAGATTTTACACTGATAGAAACAAAGATCTGCTTGGTCATTAGCTCACTAACCCTAGTTATTCAGTATGGTGGCCATGATAAAGTCATTTCATCTGCATCCATATAAGAAGACATTGTAAGGTACTTTATAGGTTGTAATATTAGTTACTGATCTGCATTTCTCCGCTCCTGGCAGAAACCAGAAGCAGATTAAAGATATTACATTGCTATTAAGCCGTACACAATTAATAACATCTGATTTAATAAACGTGACGACAGTGATCAGTAATTTGCTCCTACCAATCGGCTTTCCAGTCGCGCTGCCTGACACCATCCAAAAGCTTAATTGTATAAAACAGAAAATGTCAACCAAATATTTTCTTCCTGAGTAAACTTGTAAACAACTGGAAATGAGCTGCAGGAAATTTTCCGGACACAATTTGCAATAGATATGGTGGCCCCATTTGTGGAACATTTATAATTGGTAATGAACATTTTCATATCATGATAGAAAATGGTATATTAACCCTTTGCTGGTTGTGTACCTTTTATCTAGACCTAGCTGACAGACAGTGGTCTACAACTATAGACGTGTTTAGTATATACCAATAACAACTGAACTAAGGCTGATATGCATCGGTGGGTTATAGGGCGGCACAGTGGCCAAACTACAATACGCAGAAGTCAGAATGGCTGAAGGCATTGTAAAAATATCTTTCTAACAAAGCTTAAACCGACCCTATACCTACATAGATCCAGAGCTTCCCCCTTCACTGCTTCAGTTTCTTCAGGCTTTCAGCTCATGGATTCCTTTCTAAGGGGTTGTGTCCTTTTTCAGAAGGCAGGGGTGGATTAAGGATCCCATGGGCCCTGGGCAGTTTATAATGCATGGGCCCCTGCTCCGCCCCTGCCCCGCCCCCACACGCATTTTGCCTCCTTAAGAAAAAATGGTAAAAACACAGCATAAGGACTTGCTGGATAACCTATTTAACCCTATGCTGCATCAATAACTACTATAGCCTGAAGGCTATCTTTACATACAAGCAGGATAGGGTTAAAATGGTTGCCCAGCAAGGCCTTATGCTGTGTTTTTACCATATTGAGGCAGCAAAAGGCCTTGGTGAGTAACCTTTTTAACCCTATGCTGCTTGTATCTAAAGATAGCCCTTAGGCTATATTAGTTATTGATGCAGCATAGGGTTAAATGGGTTACCCAGCAAGGCCTTATGCTGCCTCAATATGGTAAAAACACAGCATAAGGCCTTGCTGGAAACATATAACCATATTCTGCTTAAATGTTGCATGCAGAACTTTTCTGTCCGGTCTTTTTAACAGAATCTGTGACCCAAACGCAAATGTGAATGGATAGTATTAGACGTATAGCATCAGATGTCTGTTTAACACACAAATACAGAGCAAGGACCAAAATCACTACATACACACAGCACCAGAACCAAACCCATAAGTCAAATACAGCACCAGAACCAAGTTCTCTACATAAATACAGCACCAGAACCAAGTTCTCTACATAAATACAGCACCAGAACCAAGTTCTCTACATAAATACAGCACCAGAACCAAGTTCTCTACATAAATACAGCACCAGAACCAAGTTCTCTACATAAATACAGCACCAGAACCAAGTTCTCTACATAAATATACTATACTACATATATATATATATATATATATATATATATATATATATATAAAAAACCGCGGCAGCACTTAAAATTATATGGTAGAGGTGCAAAGCCTTAAGTCCGACAGAGACTAAAATATAAAAACAAAAAAAAGGCAGCACTCTCAAAAAAATAATGAAAAGGAAAAACTTTAATTACCCCAGTGGGATGCGCCGTTTCGGCTCACATCTAGAGCTTGAGAAAGGCTCTAGATGTGAGCCGAAACGTCGCATCCCACTGGGGTAATTAAAGTTTTTCCTTTTCATTATTTTTTTGAGAGTGCTGCCTTTTTTTGTTTATATATATATATATATATATATATATATATATATATATATATATATATTACTATATATCTGTACACAGTGCATCTATTATACCTTGCACCTCACATATCAGTACACTGCTGTATATACTATATACCTGTACACACTGCATCTGTTATACTTTTATAATACATGAGGTATATACAGATATATAGTATATACAGCAGTGTACTGATATGTGAGGTATGAGGTATAATGTAGTGTGTACAGATATATAGTATATACAGCAGTGTACTGATATGTCAGATACGGCGTGTATTAGATGTAGTGTGTACTGATGTGTGAGGTATAATAGATGCAGTGTGTACAGATATATAGTATATACAGCAGTGTACTGACATGGGAGGTGTGATGTATAAATTACACCTCGTATCTCACATGAGTACACTGCTTTGTATACTATATACCTGTACACACTGCATGTGTTATACCTCGTACCTCACATGAGTACACTGCTGCATATACTATTTATCTGTACACACTGACAAGTATAAGGTATAAATGACAGCTTTTACCTCACATATCAGTACACTGCTGTATATATTATATATCTACACACTACATCTATTATACCTCACATACCAGTACACCGCTGTATATACTATATATGTTTACCCACTGCATCTATTATAACCGTAACCTTACGGTGACAAGTACTCAGTTATGAGACTAGCAAAAAAAAAAAGCATGGTAAGCAATAATGGCGCATATATAAATTGATGGTAAGAAAAGGTAGTCTAGGACGAAGAAGAATATGTTATGTGGTTAGATATAAATAATAATATACAGGAGTTACTAGATATGTTCGAGAAAAGCTGTCATTTATACCTTATACTTGTCAGTGTGTACAGATAAATAGTATATGCAGCAGTGTACTCATGTGAGGTACGAGGTATAACACATGCAGTGTGTACAGGTATATAGTATACAAAGCAGTGTACTCATGTGAGATACGAGGTGTAATTTATACATCACACCTCCCATGTCAGTACACTGCTGTATATACTATATATCTGTACACACTGCATCTATTATACCTCACACATCAGTACACACTACATCTAATACACGCCGTATCTGACATATCAGTACACTGCTGTATATACTATATATCTGTACACACTACATTATACCTCATAACCTCACATATCAGTACACTGCTGTATATACTATATATCTGTATATACCTCATGTATTATAAAAGTATAACAGATGCAGTGTGTACAGGTATATAGTATATACAGCAGTGTACTGATATGTGAGGTGCAAGGTATAATAGATGCACTGTGTACAGATATATAGTATATATATATATATATATATATATATATATATATATATATATATATATAAAAAAAAAGGCAGCACTCTCAAAAAAAATAATGAAAGGAAAATTTAATTACCCCAGTGGGATGCGACGTTTCGGCTCACATCTAGAGCCTTTTCAAGCTCTAGATGTGAGCGAAACGGCGCATCCCACTGGGGTAATTAAAGTTTTTCCTTTTCATTATTTTTTGAGAGTGCTGCCTTTTTTTTGTTTTTATATTTTAGTCTCTGTCGACTTAAGGCTTTGCACCTCTACCATATAATTTTAAGTGCTGCCGCGGGTTTTTTTATATTATATATATATATATATAATATATATATATAGTATATATGTAGTATAGATATTTATGTAGAGAACTTGGTTTGGTGCTGTATTTATGTAGAGAACTTGGTTCTGGTGCTGTATTTATGTAGAGAACTTGGTTCTGGTGCTGTATTTATGTAGAGAACTTGGTTCTGGTGCTGTATTTATGTAGAGAACTTGGTTTGGTGCTGTATTTATGTAGAGAACTTGGTTCTGGTGCTTGTATTTGACTTATGGGTTTTGGTTCTGGTGCTGTGTGTATGTAGTGATTTTGGTCCTTGCTTCTGTATTGTGTGTGTTAAACAGACATCTGAGCTATACGTCTATACTATCCATTCACATTTGCGTTTGGGTCACAGATTCTGTAAAAAGACCGGACAGAAAAGTTTGCATGCACATTTAAGCAGAATATGGTTATATGTTTCCAGCAAGGCCTTATGCTGTGTTTTTACCATATTGAGGCAGCATAAGGCCTTGCTGGGGTAACCCATTTAACCCTATGCTGCATCAATAACTAATATAGCCTAAGGCTATCTTTAGATACAAGCAGCCATAGGGTTAAAAAGGTTACTCACCAAGGCCTTTTGCTGCCTCAATATGGTAAAAACACAGCATAAGGCCTTGCTGGGCAACCATTTTTAACCCTATCCTGCTTGTATGTAAAGATAGCCTTCAGGCTATAGTAGTTATTGAATGCAGCATAGGGTTAAATAGGTTATCCAGCAAAGTCCTTATGCTGTGTTTTTACCATTTTTTCTTAAGGAGGCAAAATGCGTGTGGGGGCGGGGCAGGGGCGGAGCAGGGGCCCATGCATTATAAACTGCCCAGGGCCCATGGGATCCTTAATCCACCCCTGCCTTCTGAAAAAAGGACACAACCCCTTAGAAAGGAATCCATGAGCTGAAAGCCTGAAGAAACTGAAGCAGTGAAGGGGGAAGCTCTGGATCTATGTAGGTATATAGGGTGGTTTAAGCTTTGTTAGAAAAGAATTTACAATGCTTCAGCCATTCTGACTTCTGCGTATTGTAGTTTGGCCACTGTGCCGCCTATAACCACCGATGGCATATCAGCCTTAGTTCAGTTGTTATTGGTATATACTAAACAGTCTATAGTTGTGACCCATGTCTGTCAGCTAGGTCTAGATAAAAAGGTACAACCAGCAAAGGGTTAATATACCATTTTCTATCATGATATGAAAATGTTCATTACAATTATAAATGTTTCCAACAAATGGGGCCACCATATCTATTGCAAATTGTGTCCGGAAAATTCCTGCAGCTCATTTCCAGTTGTTACAAGTTTACTCAGGAAGAAAAATTTGGTTGACATTTTCTGTTTTATACAATTAGCTTTTGGATGGTGTCAGGCAGCGCGACTGGAAAGCCGATTGGTAGGAGCAAATTACTGATCACTTGTCGTCACGTTTATTAAATCAGATGTTATTAATTGTGTACGGCTTAATAGCAATGTAATATCTTTAATCTGCTTCTGGTTTTGCAGGAGCGGAGAAATGCAGATCAGTAACTAATATTACAACCTATAAAGTACCTTACAATGTCTTCTTATATGGATGCAGATGAAATGACTTTATCATGGCCACCATTACTGAATAACTAGGGTTAGTGAGCTAATGACCAAGCAGATCTTTGTTTCTATCAGTGTAAAATCTTCATTCCTTATTATATAGGTGGTTGCGACTTGACGACACAATTAAATTACTTTTCATTTTCTGTGTATTGAGATGGGAACTAGGAAGAAGACACAAAAGAGGAGATTTATCAGAACTAGTCCTAATGAAAACTGACTTACTTTGTCTATAGCAAAAAATCACGGCTCAGACAGTAGACTGTTGAAGTAGTCAATATTTACCAGAGGTGGTGAGTAGTAGTCAGTCACAGAAACCCACTAAAACATAACTTTTAATGTCAACACATAAAAGGTAGTGGTCCCAAATAACACAAAATAGATTAGCACAAACAACATGCAAGGGGTAGATAAACTAACAAAATAGAACTCGGGCTGCCAATTGATGATGAGGGCAGAAGAAAAACTGTCCGCTGAGGCTGGCCTCAAAGCTAGGCGGCCCTACCTTACTTGTCTATAGCAACCAGATTCCACCTTTCATTTTTCAGAGCTCCTTTGCAAAATGAATGGATCAATCTGATTGGTGCTATGGAAACTAAACCAATTTTCATTTCCACTAGTTTTGATAAATCTCCTCAGAAGCCTCTCCTCTCAGTCTCAGAACAGGAGCATCAGGGGATGAGTACCCTCCTTTTTAACCACTCCGAACCCTCTACTATATATCTCCCTGTTCCAGGACAATGGGTTGTGCAGCAATGTTTTTTTTTTTGGAAAGGGAAGATTACTTACCTTCTTCCCAGCGCTGGCTCCCATTCCTTGTTCTTCCGGCATGCCCAACAGGCCTCGCTGTTAAACATCCGATTTGACATCACAGCAGCCAATCAATGTATCTCCTTGGGTCATGTGACCATTTGGGGAAAGTGATATAACAGCGATATCTGTTGGCAGGATCATTGATAAAATTTGAGGCAACCCTTTAAAGTCTTATTATGGATATACATAATGGGATAGACATTGGTGTTTTAGGTATTCCCAGGTCTTGAGCTAGTGCTCCTGGTGATGGCTGCCTAAGACTTATTCACACAGCAGGTTTGGTGCAGTGGACAAATATACTTGTAAGTCCTTGCTTTATACCTTTTTTCCTTTCTGTCATGGGGAGAAGAAATCTCATAGTAAATCTTTCTCTGACTGCCACCACCCACCACCTTCATAGCAATGGCTGCAACGGAGTTGGACTTACAGGACACTTGCCCCCCATCCTGTCTTGTGGCTTGCTTGCATTTGCTACTGTAAGCAGGTAGTCAGGTAGTGCAAATGCCAGTGAATTATGTGCCAGTCTCTATGACTCATACAGGTTGGTGGTATGTTTTAAGTATTGCACCAGGTCTTGAAGAGCCTCATGAGTGCAACACAGCCTGCCCAAAAAGTAGCCATGCATTCTTAAAGGGGTTGTCACACCTAGGAGCCGATAACTCAGTGGTCCTAACCAGTGACCCCACTCCTCCCCCCCCCCCCCCCAAAAAAAAAAAAGGCACTCACCTGAATGGGACAAGTCATTTCCCTGGTCCTGTGGAACAGAAGTGACCAGGACTGGGGTAGCTCACAGGCATTTTTCTTAATGGGGCAAAGTTAAGGACATTGGGGTTGTCAGCTCCAAGTTGAACAATCTTTTTAATAGTTGTCAGATCATTTGGCTAACAGTTGTCACTCTAGTTGGTTGAACATGTATGTATTCAATTGATTATATTATACACGGCAGGGACTCAATATTTGGACACCACAATTTATTAATCTAAATCAACCTATATAATGATAGGCATAAAAACAAAAAATACAATAGATAAAACACCAATTATAAATATAATTTCAAATCATCAACAGATGTGCCATAGAAATATACCATGCTATAAATAATGATCAATTAAAATATGAAGGGATTTGAAAGTAAAATGAAATGTGATGGAAACGCAACAAAAATGCAAGAATCACAACCAAATTGGTATAGAGAAATAAATGATAACCTAAGTGGCTAAGATAATGATATGATGGCTATGTATTTTACTGCTGATGTTTATGTTTATTGCTTTTTATTTTTATCTCTTTTATATATGCTGTAAAATCAGGAAGCATGTGGCAAAAATGGATGACTGAATTAACATAAATAATTTAAGTACACCCAAGGGTGGAGATATAAAAGGAAGTAGATACTCAATCAACCAGACCCACTGAAGAAGAGGCAGTAGCTTCGAACGCGTCTGGCCGTTCTGAGGATGATTTGAGTTCACGTTTACCAAAAGATTGATGCTGGCCAGCTGTTAAAGTGAAAAGAGAACAAACCTTACAACTGTAGCCGGTGTGCATTTTAAACAAGCCCATTTATTTCCAGGACCTGTGAAATAGGATATCGACCACAGGACCTGTATGGTCAAGTCACATGATTAGAACACGTGACTAAGGAGGTGGTGACAAAGCGGAGTCATGTGGACGCCACGGAATACTCCGGAAGACGATCCCGACTTTCCATGGGGCAGCAGACGGAATAAGCTACAAGAAGGGGGTAAAGTACCCGGTACAACAAATTTGTACAATTAGCAATTAACTGTATTATTTAAGACTTTTTCCTCAGAGTGAAGAGAAATATAACAGGAGATTTGGAGAACTTGCCACATACTTTTACTACTCAGTGAAAGGAACTATCAGCATATATGGTCTCATATGTCTATGGCATTTTTATTTGAATATAAGTTATCATGTTTGATATGAAGTTAATAACAAGATCATATGGTATTCATGTTCTAGTGTATGATATATGTGATTTGTGAATGGTGCGTTGATCTAGTGTTGTCCTATGATATACCGTCAAGGTGAACTTCGACAGTGGATGGTATATTATGGCACATGCTGTATGATTTGAAATTTAATATAGTTGGCGTTTTATCTATTGTATATTTTTTGTTTTTATGCCTATGCATTATATAGGTTGATTTAAGATTAATAAATTGTAGTGTCCAAATATGAGTGCCCTGCCGTGTATAATATAATCTAATTTGTTTTACTTATGTTGGTTGGGTGAACCAATAGGAGAGAGCACCAGTGACGTGGTTATTTACAAGTGGAAAGCCTTCACCTTTTTATTTGTATTATGTATTCCAAACTGGGAAAGGAGAGTACTGCTCGTTACTTTGAAGGTTAG
>ONZH01013034.1:0-19536 GCA_900303285.1 Rhinella marina | reverse complement strand
TCCTTAAATCCTCTGTGCTGCTGGGAGGACCCTGCTCTTTCCACTATGTAACTCTTACCCTGTGACCTCCACAAAATCACCACACTCCTCTCCTTAAATCCTCTGTGCTGCTGGGAGGACCCTGCTCTTTCCACTATGTAACTCTCAGTCTGTGGCATCCACAAGATCAACACACTTCTCTCCTTTAATCATCTGTGCTGCTGGGAGGACCTTGCTCTTTCCACTATGTAACTCTCACCTTGTGACCTCCACAAGATCAGCACACTTCTCTCCTGAAATCCTTTGTGCTGTTGGGAGGACCCTGCTCTTTCCACTATGTAACTCTCAGTCTGTGACCTCCACAAGATCAGCACACTCCTCTCCTTAAATCCTCTGTTTTTCTAGGAGGACCTTGCTCTTTCCACTATGTAACTATCACCCTGTGACCTCCACAAGATCAGCACACTTCTCTCCTTAAATCATCTGTGCTGCTGGGAGGACCCTGCTCTTTCCACTATGTAACTCTCAGTCTGTGGCATCCACAAGAACAACACACTTCTCTCCTTTAATCCTCTGTGCTGCTGGGAGGACATTGCTTTTTCCACTATGTAACTCTCACCCTGTGACCTCCACAAGATAAGCACACTTCTCTCCTTAAATCATCTGTGCTGCTGGGAGGAACCTGCTCTTTCCACTATGTAACTCTCACCCTTTGACCTCCACAAGATCAGCACACTCCTCTCCTTAAATTTTCTGTGCTGCTGGAAGGACCTTGCTCTTTCCACTATGTAACTCTCAACCTGTGACCTCCACAAGATCAGTACACTTATCTCCTGAAATCCTCTCTGCTGGGAGGAACCTGCTCTTTCCACTATGTAACTCTCACCCTGTGATCTCCAGAAGATCAGCACACTCCTCTCCTTAAATCCTCTGTCCTGCTGGGAAGAACTTGCTCTTTACACTATGTAACTCTCACCCTGTGATCTCGAAAATATCAGCACACTCCTCTTTTGAAATCCTCTGTGCTGCTGGGGGCCCTGCTCCTTTCACTATGTAACTCTCAGTCTGTGGCCTCCACAAGATCAGCACACTCCTCTCCTTAAATCCTTTCTGCTGCTGGGAGGACCCTGCTCTTTTTACTATGTAATTCTCACCCTGTGACCTCCACAAGATCCACACACTTCTCTCCTGAAATCATTGGTGCAGCTGGGAAGACCCTGCTCTTTCCACTTTTTAACTCTCAGTCTGTGGCCTCCACAAGATCAGCACACTCCTCTCCATAAATCCTCTGTGCTGCTGGGAGGACCTTGCTCTTTCCACTATGTAACGCTCACCCTGTGATCCGCACAAGATCAGCACACTCCTCTTCTGAAATCCTCTGTGCTGCTTGGGGCCCTGCTCCTTTCACTATGTAACTCTCAGTCTGTGGCCTCCACAAGATCAGCACTCTCCTTTCCCTAAATCCTTTGTGCTGCTGGGAGTACCCTGCTCTTTTTACTAAGTAACTCTCACCCTGTGACCTCCACAAGATCCACACACTTTTCTCCTGAAATCATTGGTGCTGCTAGGAAGACCCTGCTCTTTCCACTATGTAACTCTCAGTCTATGGCCTCCACGAGATCAGCACATTACTCTCATTAAATTCTCTGTTATGTTTGGAGGACCCTGCTCTTTTTACTATGTAACTCTCACCCTGTGATCTCCAGAAGATTAGGACCCTCCTCTCCTTAAATCCTCTGTGCTGCTGGGAGAAACCTGCTCTTTCCACTATGTAACTCTCAGTCTGTGGCATCCACAAGATCAACACACTCCTCTCTTTTAATCCTCTGTGCTGCTGGAAAGACATTACTCTTTCCACTATGTAACTCTCACCCTGTGACCTCCACAAGATCAGCACACTTCTTTCCTAAAATCCTCTGTGCTGCTGGGAGGACCCTGTTCTTTCCACTATGTAACTCTCATTCTGTGACCTCCACATGATCAGCACACTTCTCTCCAAAATCATATGTGCTGCTTGGAGGACCCTGCTCTTTCCACTATGTAACTCTCATCCTGTGACATCCACAAGATCAGCACACTTCTTTCCTGAAATCCTCTGTGCTGTTGGGAGGACCCTGCTCTTTCCACTATGTAACTCTCAGTCTGTGACCTCCACAAGATCAGCACACTATTCTCCTTAAATCCTCTGTGCTGCTGGGGGCCCTGCTCCTTTCACTATGTATCTCTCAGTTTGTGACCTCCACAAGATCAGCACTCTCCCCTCATTAAATCCTTTGTG
Organism: Rhinella marina; assembly: GCA_900303285.1. Lineage (NCBI taxonomy): Eukaryota > Metazoa > Chordata > Amphibia > Anura > Bufonidae > Rhinella > Rhinella marina. Next base: position 17,279 of record ONZH01013034.1, on the reverse strand, counting down.
CTGCTGGGAGGACCCTGCTCTTTCCACTATGTAACTCTCACCCTGTGACCTCCACAATATCACCACTCTCCTCTCCTTAAATCCTCTGTGCTGCTAGTGGCTTTGCTCTTTTCACTATAAAATTCTCAACCTGTGACCTCCACAAGATCAGCACTCTCCTCTCCTTAAATCCTCTGTGCTGCTGGGAGGACCCTGCTCTTTCCACTATGTAACTCTCACCCTGTGACCTCCACAAGATCAGCACACTTCTCTCCTGAAATCATCTGTGCTGCTGGGAGGACCCTGCTCTTTCCACTATGTAACTCTCACCCTGTGATCTCCAAAAGATCAGCACACTCCTCTTTTGAAATCCTCTGTGCTGCTGGGGGCCCTGCTCCTTTCACTATGTAACTCTCAGTTTGTTGCCTCCACACGATCAGCACACTCCTCTCCTTAAATCCTCTGTTTTTCTAGGAGGACCTTGCTCTTTCCACTATGTAACTCTCACCCTGTGACCTCCACAAGATCCGCAAACTTCTCTCCTGAAATCATCGGTGCTGCTGGGAAGACCCTGCCCTTTCCACTATGTATCTCTCAGTCTGTGGCCTCAACAAGATCAGCACACTCCTCTCCTTAAATCCTCTGTTATGCTGGGAGGACCTTGCTCTTTTTACTATGTAACTCTCACCCTGTTATCTCCAGAAGATCAGGACCCTCCTCTCCTGAAATCCTTTGTGCTGCTGGCGGCCCTGCTCCTTTCACTTTGTAACTCTCAGTCGGTGGCCTCCACAAGATCAGCACTCTCCTCTCCTGAAATCCTCTGTGCTGCTAGGGGCTTTGCTCTTTTCACTATGTAATTCTCAACCTGTGACCTCCACAAGATCAGCACTCTCCTCTCCTTAAATCCTCTGTGCTGCTGGGAGGACCCTGCTCTTTCCACTATGTAACTCTCACCCTGTGACCTCCACAAGATCAGCACACTTCTCTCCTGAAATCATCTGTGCTGCTGGGAGGACCCTGCTCTTTCCACTATGTAAATCTTACCCTGTGACCTCCACAAGATCACCACACCCCTCTCCTTAAATCCTCTGTGCTTCTGGGAGGACCTTGCTCTTTCCACTATGTAACTCTCACCTTGTGACCTCCACAAGATCAGCACACTTCTCTCCTGAAATCCTTTGTGCTGTTGGGAGGACCCTGCTCTTTCCACTATGTAACTCTCACCCTATGACATCCACAAGATCAGCACACTCCTCTCGTTAAATCCTCTGTGCTTCTGTGAGGACCTTGCTCTTTCCACTATATAACTCTTACCCTGTGACCTCCACAAGATCTGCACACTTCTCTCCTTAAATCCACTGTGCTTCTGGGAGGAACCTGCTCCTTTCACTATGTAACTCTCAGTCTGTGGCCTCCACAAGATCAGCACTCTCCTCTACTGAAATCCTCAGTGCTGCTCGGAGAACCCTGCTCTTTCTACTATGTAACCCCCATCCTGTGATCTCCAAAGGATCAGCACACTTCTCTCCTGATATCCTCTTTGCTGCTGGGGACACTTCTCATTTCACTATGTAACAGGATTAGGTGCAGCAGCTCAGCAAACATTTTCACACATGACACTATTAGATACACAGTTTAGAAGCTCAGCAGACAGTATCACACATGGCAGAATTAGATACATAGTTTATCACACATTTTAGGATTAGATACAAAGCTCAAAGGACAGTATCACACATTGCAGAATTAGATGCACAGCTTAGCAGACAGTATCACACATGGTAGGATTAGATACATAACTCACGGGGCAGTATCACATATAATAGGGTTAGATGCACAGCTCAGCAGACAGTATCACACATGGTAGGATTAGATACACAGCTCAGAGGACAGTATCACACATGATAGAATTACATACATTTGCTCAGCAGACTGTATCATACATGTTAGGATTAGGTACACAGGCAACCTGGCCAAATTTCACAGTTGTAATTAAGTTCAGGAATTAGCTAGTAACACAATGCCCCACCTGGTGTCTGAGTGTTGTATTGCAATTTATCCAATTTAGATATAACGTCATTTTGTGACACACATCTCAAGACATGTTGAGATAAGTGATCAGTTAAGTGTGGACACTGTATGTAAAGTACAATGAAGCTAAAACTCATTGCGACCCTGATGCCGAAAGTCCAGGGTCAGGTGTCAGGGGTCAGGTGTCAGGGGTCAGGTGTCAGGGGTCAGGTTTCAAGGTCAAGTGTCAGGGTCTGGTGTCATGATCAGGTGTCAGGGTCAGGTGTCAAGGTCAGATGTCAGGTGTCAGGGTCAGGTATCACACTGGCATTATTTTGATACTTGACTCTGATATCTGACCATGTCCTAAAATGAACACTGTAAATATGCTCCAGTCTGTGTATAAATGATATGATAGAGTCCTGTCTTATTATGAGGTCTTGGCCTCCCGCAGGCAGAACATCGTTCACACCAGGAAGGGTTTTGTTGTCCACCCACACAAGTCCATCCTTCCAGATCCTGCATCACCGGAGCCATAGGATTTGTTGGAGGGTGAGGTTGATATGGTGGAGGCATTTTTGCTTTCTTCACATATTTTACATCTTTTGGGGTTTCCTCCCTAGTCCAACATCCTTCTTGTTTCATTTCTTTTGCCAGCTCAGACCAAGCCTTTGCTTGTCTTTCTAACTTATTGTCCTTTCTCCACCCACTATTTGTCACTGGAACCTCTTCCCATCGGGAAGAATCCAAGAGATCTTCACACATTCCCAAACCCTTCAATAATTTCCTTGAACTTTTCACAACAACTTTCCCTTTTCTCTTCTTCACTATCTTATGAGCATTGCAACCCTCATGGTTTTCTTGACTAGAAGTATTACCCATGCTTTTTGTCTGGTTGATTTCTAAGATCCTTGTTTTTATGCTACTTATGTGCACCTCCCATGGTCTCTAATCTGGCGACTAAAGCACCCCTTTTGTCCTACAACTTGCGGTATCTAAGCTGACTTCAGTGCACTCTTTCAGCTGATAGGTGTGTGGACCCTTATGAATCACAAACATGTGAATCACAAATTTGATTGTTGACTTGGTCAAGTGACTACACTGAAGTAACGTCACTAAATCCCCTAGGCCTTTGGGCGAGGAATGGCACATACGTTAGGTTCAGTTTAGCCTACCCATAAATCTTGTAAATCAACCAGAGGGTAAAACAACCCAATAATATGCAGACTATTATGATCCCGATTCTCTCAATATATTCTAAATCTAACACTATGAGTGGTAACTAGTACGCACAAGACAAATGAAGAAGCACAAAAACAGACATCCTCTGACTCAGGGCGCCTCATGTGGGTCACCGTAGAGAACTGCAAAGGATCTATCCCGATTCAGTCCGGCTTTTACAAGCCAGCAAGTACGGGAAAGGTTAGTTTTCACGGTAAGCAATGCAGGAATTGTCTCGTATCCTCAAGGTAGACTCATACATTTACTCATTACTCATACGCTAAACATATAACACATAGCAGCAATATATTTATCCAAACCAATATACTGTCTAAGTATCACTAGGATATTATACGTTTTTTTGCCAAATAATATGAGAAGGGTATATGGAGAGACAGGCTATAACATACCAGCTACAGAGTAGAAGGTAGTGGAGACACAGAGAACAATGTGAGAAACTAAGGTTCTTACCTTTACAGCGGTTTTAGTCTGTGTGTCCTCTAGTCCTCAGTCTGCAGGTGCTGGGCCTTGGATATTGACGTCTTCCGTTTTCTCCCTGCCCACCCAGGGATGCCAAAAACTGTTAGGGTGGTCTTAATTATACCATTCGAGTATATTGGATGGAGGTCAAATCTGGGAGATCTGGAATGAGAGGTAAATGAGACAGAGACCTGGTATATATGTCACCATGTACTGCTCTGTTTTATTGGCTGTATTAGTCTCTTTATATACCCAGCAAAGTGGGTGTACAATGAAATCACGGTACTTTCCAATATGTGATAAACAGGCAATTATATTAATGATCATACCATATAATCCTTAAAAGGTTATTCCCATCTTGGACAATGGGGGCATATCGCTAGGATATGCCCCCATTGTCCTATAAGTGCGGGTCCCACCGCTGAGACCCGCACCTATATCGAAAACGTGGCCCCGAAAGTGAAGGAGGGCGCACCACGCATGCGCGGCCACCCTCCATTCATTTGTATGGGGCCGCCGAAAATAGCCGAGCACCGCTCGTACAGGTTAAATATCTGATAGAGGAACAGCCTCACAGAGTTCCCAGTAAAATTGTTTGATTTACAAAACATAATTTCAAACATGAAATTTGGTTATTTTGATGTAATACAGCACATGTGAGTCTTTAATTTGGGATCCTCATCTGTTAGTTATAATTAAAATATGTTTGGAACTTGCTGTATAAGTGATTCCCTATGCACTGGGCGGTGTGTACTCCAAAGTTCAGTTTCATACTAATTTTCTTGTAAAATCTATTTAGCCAGAAGGTGAATGAATTGGTAGTCTGTTTTGTCAAGAGCAACCTAACACAAATCAGTTCTACACAAGTTTTAACACATTTGTATTTGTTGGAAAAAGTGGTGCAGGGGTTCATAAATATGACATAAAAATGGTGTTACCACATTGATAAATCTTCCCCATGCATTATGTTGCTCTATGGGGAGATTCCTCTTCCCCCTACTCCAGAAAACTGGTATACAAAATGTTTAAATGTTATTTTTAAGTGACATTGAACAAGAGTTTTTGTTCAAATGCTGTTTACGCCACTTTTGCCACTTTCTGAGAAGAGGGAGTGACGTTGGAGTGGTGTGGACATGGTTGTGCAACCACAACCACTTGGAAGACAGAGTGATTAATTTGCATGGGATAATGCAATAGCCAAGACAAGAATGTTTGACAAAAGTATAGGACAATAGTTGCAATAGTGGTTGTACCACCCTTTAAATATAAAAGGTTAGCACTCTTCAAGCGTTTCAGTTGTAGTGGTTGGTGCCACAGGGGATATTGATATGCTAGACAAGACCTGGAAACTATGCTCACATTAATTTGTATTATGCTTGCAGCTTAAAAGGATAGGTTGAAGACAGATGAAGGCAGAACACCCAATAAATATTCACAATGAACCTTTTTTATCAGAAATGTTATATTGTAGACAAACAAGAAGCTGCAGGTTTGGTAGTGTCTATAGAGCTCATTCCAATCAATATTTGAAAAATATGAAAATGACGACCTTGTTAGGATGCAGAGTCATTTTCAATTATTAAGCTCCATTTACAGTTAATTTTACACTTTCATAATGTTATTAAAACCTTTGTCTTAAAGCCTTCAAAATGTGCTGTGAGAAAATTATTTTCATTTGCTGTCTCAAAGGTATGCTACTGTTTTCAGACCTCTAAATATGTTTTTAAAGAAATAAAGCATGTGCTAACCTTATACACCCAAGTGTATTTTAAAATAATCTTCAAAACACTTCATTTACCTCCTATTCTTCTCTAATTTAACATTTTAAAGACTAATATACTGTACTAGTGATAGAACATTACATTCCTTGGAATTACTGTTATATATTTATATACTATATGTCAAGTTGTGTGAAAAATAGATGCACAAATGTGCAAATGTAAAGATAGGGGTAACTTGGACAATGGACAATTGTGATGGCTAGACTACTGGATGTAGAGGAACTTCTTGCAGTTAGAACTGGCGCTGAATGCGCAAAGTTATGTAGAGGCCTGTGCCTCATAACTTTGGAGGCTCCACCACCAACTATAGACCTTTATTAAGACAAGCATCTAAAACACCGGTCTTAATCAATCCTCCTAGTCCTTTGTAGTTTAACAATATTGTTCCAATATTTTTTTCAATTGAATAATTTTCCTGGCCACTTTATAAGAGACACATCTCCTTTCATGACTAGAGATGTAAGTTTTCCATAGATTATTTACAATGTGAATTGACATTAAAATGTAAAGATAGAACTATCTGAGCAAGTCATAGCCATTGGTGCTAGATTAGACAGGGTTGGTACTAAGCCAGTATTACTCTAGTGGACAAAAGAGCACACAAATTGGATCACTGAGTAGTGCAAAACAATGCCAGGTCAAATTAATCCAGATTTCTTTTGCACAATGGTGAACAAAAGGTCAGAATTTGGGACAAGCAGCAGGAATCAATGAACCTTTCCTGCCAGGTGTCAACAGTTCCGACTGGGTACGTGAAATAATGTTTTCTTGGCACATCCTGGGTCCTCTGATACCTATATATGGATATTTGAACAGTTGAATTTAGCTAAGTATTGTCAAATAAGTACAGTGAGGGATCAATGGCCTCAAGATACAATATTTTCAACTTACAATGGTCTTTCCTGGGCTATTGTATGTTGAAACTAGACTCAACATACAATGCCTCAGACTAAGATCCAACCAATCACCATGGCCATCTCATTGGTAAAACACCTGTATTGGTTGTCTAGTAGCTCCTCGGTAGTAATGTATGTTCTGCATTGCCCCCTGTCTGTGTGCAGTGGATTCTTTTTATTTTTCTGGTTCATATGAGTACTATACAAGACCCTGAAGAAGCTCCTGTCCTCATCATGGAAAGTGATTTACATCTTCCAGTATCTATTCCTGGCTTTTATATATAAGAAGTTGCTTTATCTGTCTGCTACACCATTTTTTTCTTACTTGGGGGTATCATTTTGGGGTTTTGGGACCAATTACTGGTTTTCCATTATGACCTCAAGTTACAATGGTTTCAACTAGAGGTGAGCAAACCAGTTGAGATTCATTTTGGGTCCGGATTGCAAAATTTTTGAAACAGTTCGGTTCTCACCTGTTCAGACCCAAATCGGTTCAGGTTGAACCAAAGTTGCTCCAGTTGCCTTGAAAGTTAGTATATAACCTCATCTAGCCTCCTAGGACTCATAATTTTAAGGTAGAGGCTGGCAGATGATGATGATCATGTCATTGAACAGGCCCCTTTGGTTACAAAAAAAAGTCTGTCTTTATTGAATAGTGATGGAAGTTGTAGTACATATAGCAGCAATAGGCACAGCTGTGTATAGACAGCAGTAGTGATAGAATTAATCCTCCCTGACTCTGACACTATGTGTAGTACCACAGAGCAGGCACTACAATTCCTAAACCCTGCTACTCTCTAATAATTAACAAATAATGTAATCTGTGTACTTGATTCCAGGTCCTTTGATATTGTGCCTTAATAATATTATTATGTAACTAATGTATTTTTATTTCATGCACTGTGCCTGGTTAACCAACAGGTGGCAGTGTATCTGACAGAGACAGATCTTTAGATAGAATGGAACTTACCATTCCATTCTTCCCCCTTTTGGGCAGAAGTGGGCTAGTTCTGCTTCCTACCGTGGGAAGGGTTGCATGAACCTATGGTCAGTCTAGAGTGGAGTTTTAAAGACCAAGGGGAACAGACACGGAGCAGGAGAGTCTTCAAGGGAAACAGCTTGCAAATCACCATGACACCTTACAGATTACAGTCAGATTATTATGGGTTCAACAGCCAAAGGCACCCCACTCAGAGGTACCAGAACTGTCAGAAAGTCCAGCTATCAGACCGAAGCCAGAGTGTAGCACAGCAGAGAAAGGTAAAACAAGGTATCCAAGTTTACCTGCCAGTTTACCCCAAAACCTGCTGGAGCAAGGAGAACGACCAAGTATTGTCTCGATGCAAGTTTATTTAAGTAAAGCCGTTGAACTTTATAAAGTCTGTACTCTTACTCCACCAACTATCACTCTCCCCTTTATTGCTATGGAGCCTAACCCTGTGGAGCAACGGTTTCTAGGTAGGAGCACCATGACACACAGAAACTATTAAGGCCTGTGGCAGAACAGGAGATGGTTACAGGCATTGTACCCAAATAAAGGTTAAGCCCTCCGCAAACCGTCGCCCTCCCGCCATCCGGGTGTCATAGCTTAGATGGCGCATGGTGCTGGATGGGGATGAGTCCTCTCAAATTGTATTATGTGATGTTAGTGTTTGATAACTAGTTGAATTGTATTGTATGTTGTTTCTCTGTGTTCTTCCCTTCTAGGGTTAATGTCAGTGTAGAAGTGTGTCAGCTCATAGACAGGTCTGGGCCTGTAGTTTATCTGTAAATAAGAAAAAGGAGGGGGCAAGAGTAGACATCACATGACCACATTCCTGAGGGAGGGGTGAGTGAGGGAGATAACTGTGCTAGAGAGATCTCAGCCAGGTGCTTTTTCTGTCTGGAGGGAGAAGGAGATGGCAATGTGAGCTGCAGGCACAGGCTATCTACCTTTGAGATAGTACCTGGCCTAGGGACAGTAATGGAGAGCAAGAGCTGGAGTTCCATCAGGCTAAGGAGGATCTGCACACTCACCAGAGTATGAAAGGTACAGAGGAGAGATCCCATAGGGAGGTAGCCAGTCACATTTAGCCAGAGTGGAGAAGCAGCAGTGCATTGTTCCTGTATGTGTCTGTCCTTGCAAATAAACGCGCCTCTGTGGCTTGTCCCCCATCATTCTGTGTCGCCTGAATCTATTGCCCACGTTCTCTTGGCGTAAACCGAACCCCACTGACTTGGTTACGCCACAAGGCCACATCACCACTTGACATTCCCAAAAACCCTGGAACATGATCGGCCTTGGGGGGCGGCACGTTGCATAAGTACCCTTTGCAATCTTTCCAAATAACCACAGGTGTGCAATCCCATTCTCAGTAACTCTTTCTGAAATTCCCAGGCTGTGGCCTGCAGACTTTAGATCTGGATGATCAGTCTATTTCAAAGTGTGGTGGGGATCCAAGCAATGTACTCTTTTCAAAAGAAGTAAAATCTGATTGGCATCAATGTGCAGCACCTTATTGTCTACCCAGGCACAAACTTTAAGTGATTCTCAACCATAAGAAAAATGTCCATTCTCTTTCCCACAGGGGTAGTCTCTAGATTCTCTAGACCAGGTTTCTCTCAAGGCCAATTAGGAGCTCACATATGGTAAAAATACAATTTTTATTTGCTTTATTCCCACTAGGAAAATTGATCTTGATTGGTGGGAGCGGGATTGGTATCCCACAGCCCAACAAATTTACCATAATGTAACCCAGAAATTGCTCATGTTAATGCCAGCTCATAACTTTCATAGATTATATTTTCAGGCAAATGGAATGGGGGGGATTTTGTGGTGTCAATTGATATGAAAAAAGCATCACTTGAACAAAAGTTTTCAGATTTTTAGGGGCTTTATGCGTCATGCTTTTCATAACAATTAATTTCTAGTATACATTATACATGACAGATGTACAATAATTTATGACAGAAACTAGCGTAAATTATATTGCATATCTACCTCAGCTCATAGCTATTTAGTACATGGACCTAGATATGTGGATGCCTGTGTCTCTTAATAAATTTGTTACATCTTACTACTGTACAGTTTGGAATAAGACCAGTGTATGAAATGCCAGTCATAGGAAATCCCCCATTATGTGGGAATGCAGCCTAACTAGTACAATATTAATTTCATAAAGATGTTAGGCAAAGCATTCAACAAATCTGGGCTAGCATATGATAATTATATCACTATATCTGCCCCAACAACAAGCTTCTCAGAGGTAGAAATGATAAAAATAGTGCCCTGGAAGTAGAGGATACCCAGTGGTAATAAGGTTAACAATTACTGGTCTGAATTTCACACAAATTCTACAGCAAAACAACTCTGAATATATGGCGACAGGAAGTTGACAGCTGACGGGTAGGAAGGGTAAAGATGGAGCATCACATGAACCTGGGAGGAGGTGAGATGGCTTGCCCTGATTAGCTCAGAGGGACAGACAGCCTGTGAACCTATCGTTTGGAAGAATTCTGGAAGGTCGTTCAGCATCTGGGCTGGAAAGATGCCATTATTCATGCAACTTCCAATCTGAGAGCATGTATCTTAGCTATATCTGCAAAAAAGCAATTACAGGCACAAGCTAGTTTTCTAGGTGTGGTAAGGAAAGTATATAGACAGTATAAGGATATATTCAATCAGTTTTACAAATTTACTTTGTAAAACTCAAGTTTCTACAGCCAAGTTTCTACAGTTCATAAGCGTTTTATAGGCTTATTGCCAGAACCTATAGCATCAGAATCAATATCAAACATTCTGCTGCAAAGGCCTTGTATTGCATCAAGTATTGTAATATTGTGCTGCAATAACTGCATTAATATATCAGCTTTGTATTGCATTAAAATACGTTTTACAATTGCCTTTCACTTGTGCCGATATACCATGAGCACCAGTGTCTGCAGCTTGTGTGTTTGAATTGGAGCCGTTACATTTGGACTGCCATGAGGAAGAGGTTCAGGGGTAGGTGGGGGACCCTTTGCTTAGCTGTTTTGGTTGTAGTGGTAATAGTAGTGGCACTTGTAGTGATTGTGGTGGTTGTGGTAGCCATGGTAGCACTTAGGGCAAATACAGAGGAGGGAATTGGAAAGGGGCAAGGAGCCCATGATGACATAGCACACTTTGATAAAAGCAGTGCATTGGACAAGACATGGGGGCCAGATCAGGGTGCTGAACAGAAGGTGACATCAGAGGAGGAGGCTGGTGACAGCAATTGCAATAATGAGAAAAAAGTATGGGAAAATTCTCCCAAATAACTGCTGGGGCCTGATGCTCCTATTGGGGTCAGCTTTGGAACTAGTGGTCCCTCTGATACTGTGGGCAAGACCTAAGACAAGCTCGGCTGCCATTAGCTCTGTTAGAGTATCTCCTTTCTGGCTGTTTATCTATATAGTGCGGGCTTACAAAAGCTTTGCTATTTGCGAGATCTGCAGAATCAAAATAAGCCATTGGCATTAGAGATGAGCGAATCTTAAAAAATTTGCATCGGTGCATAATCGACAAATTTATAACAAGATTTGTTCTTAATCCGAATTTATTCGGTCGAAGTTGTGTTAAAAATAATGGTTGTTCTGCGAACATTCCTGCACAAATTACGAACATACAGTCTAACCGTTAAAAGTACGCTAATTTACCAAAAACACCATACAATAAGTGCATAATAGGACACATTGCAGTGCCTGAAAAAGAATACACACAAAGGGCTAAAGTGCTTGAAGGCTGCTGAACCTGTAAAAACATTATTGCTAAACGTGAGGTAATTTTGTAATCCAAACAGGTAACATGTAATCCACATGGATAATATAAAATAGCAGCAAATAGAGAAACCTTTTTGAAAAACCATGACATTTTTCAGTTGCAACAAGTGCAGCATCAATGTCATCCCACTATATTTAATTTAAAGCAGACACACATTTTAATGGCCAATCTGTAGCTGTTAGGGACACATGAACAAAGTCTGATGGAGAAGGAAGGTGAGGAGAATGATGAGGAGCTATCACTGTAGGAGAAGAAGCAGTCAGTGGTGGAGAAGTCCAAGACAGATGATGATGACTATGATGTCTTAACAGGATCAAATGGCTACTCAGCTTTTAGCCGCTTTTGTCAAGCAGACACCTGCTGCCAGTATGTCTGACAAGGAGGCTTCTCTCTTCCCCATGCTGTGTCATCCTCCTCCCACCATCTCTACTACCACAAGAAGCAGAAGCCTCAGCAGCCAGTTAAGTATCATGAACAATGAGCAAGATAGGAAAAAAAAGTTATAGGAGACCTCAGAGTGTCTTGTACCAATGTTCGGACCAATTGGAGCACTTTTGATTTTATTACAATTAGAGATGAGCGAATCATTCAAAATTTGCTTTGCCGAATATTCGCCAAATTTCTGACAAAATTCGTATTTAAACGAACGTATTAGTCGAATCTACGTAAAAAAATACATGTTTTTTGCGCACATTCCTGCCTAAATTACGTATGTACAGTCAATGTAGTTAAAAGTACGCAATACCTAAGCATTAGCGTACTATTGACGCGTGATTGCGTCATACGCCGCAGCAGACAATCTTTAGAGGCAGTCCATATGAACTAGAAAAATAAGGTGCTTACTGCTGCTAGCTATCAATAAGTGAATAATTTACTAAAAACACCGTACAATAAGTGCATAATAGGACACATTGCAGTACCAGAAAAAGAATACACCCAATGGGCTAAAGTGCTGAACCATTAAAAACAGTGTAGCAAGTATGCAAACATTTTAGTGCAATCAATTTCACATTAGCAAGCATAAAAGGCTCAGATATACGTTTGAGTCTCTCCTTATGGATCCTAGTTGGCATGATAAAACACTGTCTGTCTGGAACACATATTCCAAAATTCAATTGTAATCCACGTGAGGTAAAATTGTAATCCAAACAGGCAATGTGTAATCCACATGGATAATAGAGAATAGCAGCAAATAGAGAATCTTTTTGGAAAAGATGGCTCCCAAATAACCTGAGAAGGGGGTAAAAAGAAAAATAGGCACACTTTGGCACAACAGGGAAATTTCTGCAGAATGGGGGGAGTCCTGAAAGCCATGCCCATCTGGCTAAGAGTCAAACGGGGGCAACAGAAACTCACCCGTCAGATGCAGTCCATGATATGGCTCCCATAGGTCCTCCTGCAGTGTCCTTGATACTGCCAGTAGTTGGGTTCCTCATATGAGAGACCTAAAGTCCTCCTCGCTCGAGCTGCTGCTGAAGCTCATCAGAGGATGCTCCTGCCTCTTGTAGGCCATGCTCACTGCAGCGGTGGAACTCCAGTGCCCTCTTCTTCCTAAAGTTGGACTTGACCGGGTCCGGGTGGTGGTAACGCACGCTGCAGCCATTTTCGTTTTTCCGGATGCTCCTGCCGGGACAGCAGGGGTAAGGATTTCTGGCTGCAGCGGTTCCAGAAAGGTTGCATCCAGGAAAGAAGCCCCAGCTTCCCCAGCTGCTGCTGGCTTCATCTTCCACGGCAGCTGGTATTGGTGGACCACCGTGGATAGGAAGGTGAACGATAACGTGGTCAGCTGACCCAGCTGTAAGGACTGTGGTGGTGGTGGTGCTGGCAGTCCAGGAATCAGAGGCTCCGGCTGAGGCTGTGGCTTTTCCCTGATCCGGAGGATGCCATCTGGGAACTCCTGCAGGCAGCGCAAGCGTCCTGGACCTGGTGGTTCATCCGGCCACACTTCTCGTTCCGTTGTAGGAACCAGAGGCTTTGAAAGGAGGGTAATCCCGGTCGCAAATGGGCCTTTCCGGGACGCCATGGGGGTGTACTCCACATGATCCCCCACGTACAAGCTATGCTGATGTTGTGGCAGGTACAGCCGTTTCACCGACCTGCGGCCCACAAAATATTCCTTTCCATCCTCATCATCATGCAGGAAGCGAGACCCTCTCCCAACGGAAAGCATGTAAAATTTTGGGAAGATTTACGAATAATATGAAGCGGATCCAAAGAAATTCGGATTGGCTACGCAGCTGAAAATTTCCAAGATTCAATACAAATCTACGAAGCGGTGAATAGATTTGCTCATCTCTAGTTACAATTGATTCAGACGTGATTCAAATTTTTTGAAACATTCAATGAATCAGACATGAAACATTTTTTTAAAGATATGGTATCTAAATCTAGAAATCTTACAAAAAGGTATGAAAATGTTTGCTGCCAAAATAAAATACGGCAGATTTTATTTGCTATTCAATTATTAATTTTCATACGCCACATTTCATTGCTATAATAGCATTGAATGCACCTCCACACTATGGATTACCTGAAATATGATGTTGTAAATGATCTGGATTTTTATTCAGCTACTAACAGTAATCCCTGAGTTAAATGTTTTTTTTCCTCCATTCAAAAATTATAATTTATGATATGATGCACTGTAATATCAAGCTATAGTCTTACCATTTACATATACAGTATATTGTACATCATGATAGGGACTTGCTATTCAAAATAATTACTGTGTCTAACATTACAAGGTACTGAAAGCAACTCATTGAAACATAATGAAATCATTCACTGTGTTATGCTCGGAAGAAATACAAAATAAATCAAAGTAAATATTAGTAGGGTGATTTCAGTGTAAATATTCCACTGTATCAGTTTCTGTAATGAAACATGACATCTTTATCTTTAATACATACCCCTATAAATCACATATAATCTTTATAACTTTATTATAGCCCTCAGATTATGGCCAGAATGACATACCATAACACAAAACCTGTATTACAGCCATAGGATTTCACTCCCCTCCGCTCTGCTGCAATTTATGACGAAACACAGTGGGTAGCAGTGAAATAAAACATCTTTTATCACTACTAAATGGTAAATATGTGAGATTTAAATTATATTAGGTCATGATTGATCATGAATTAGTCTAAAACAAAAGTTATATTTATGGTAACTGGAATACCCCTTTAACAGTGTCGTCCACACCGCTCTGCCCCTTTAAAGCAGACCTACAGCAGTGAAGGAAAATGGCTGGGTTGTTATGGAAACCTGGTATGTGTCTTTGGATACTAACTGACTGCGAGCTTCTATTGGCTGATATTGGGTCATGTGACCAGGCTTCTATTGGCTAATGCATTTTTTGGGAATATCTCAGGAATGGTACGTCCAGGAAAGCTGAGACCCGGTCTAAAACCTTCCCAGACACCTGGTGTACCTGTGTGTCAAATTTCGTGATTGTAGCTGCGATGGTGCGGATTCAGAGTTTTCTGTATTTTCATGACTATGTAAATTGTAGATTCACACTGAAGGCATTAAAACTATGAATTAACACATGTGGAATTATATACTTAACAAAAAAGTGTGAAACAACTGTAAATATGTCTTATATTCTAGGTTCTTCAAAGTACCCACCTTTTGCTTTTATTACTGCTTTGCAAACTCTTGGCATTCTAATGATGAGCTTAAAGAGGTAGTCACCTGAAATGGTTTTCACTTCACAGGTGTGCCCTGTCAGGATTATTAAGTGGGATTTCTTGCCTTATAAATGGGGTTGGGACCATGAGTTGTGTTGGGCAGAAGTCAGGTGGATACACAGCTGATAGTCCTACTGAATAGACTGTTAGAATTTGTATTATGGCAAGAAAAAAAGCAGCTAAGTAAAGAAAAACAAGTGGCCATCATTACTTTAAGAAATTAAGGTCAGTCAGTGCGAAAAATTGGGAAAACTTTGAAAGTGTCCCCAAGTGCAGTCGCAAAAACCATCAAGCACTACAAAGAAACTATCTCACATGAGGACCGCCCCAGGAAAGGAAGACCAAGAGTCACCTCTGCTGCCGAGGATAAGTTCATCCGAGCCACCAGCCTCAGAAATCGCAGGTTAACAGCAGCTCAGATTAGAGACCAGGTCAATGCCACAGCAGCAGACACATCTCTACAACAACTGTTAAGAGGAGACTGTGTGCAGCAGGCCTTCATGGTAAAATAGCTGCTAGGAAACCACTGCTAAGGAAAGGCAACAAGAAGAAGAGACTTGTTTGGGCTAAAGAACACAAGGAATGGACATTAGACCAGTGGAAATCTGTGCTTTGGTCTGATGAGTCCAAATTTGAGATCTTTGGTTCCAACCGCCGTGTCTTTGTGCGACGTAGAAAAGGTGAACAGATGGACTATACATGCCTGGTTCCCACCGTGAAACATGGAGGAGGAGGTGTGATGGTGTGGGGGTGCTTTGCTGGTGACACTGTTGGGGATTTATTCAAAATTGAAGGCATACTGAACCAGCATGGCTACCACAGCATCTTGCAGTGGCATGCTATTCCATCCGGTTTGCGTTTAGTTAGACCATCATTTATTTATCAACAAGACAATGACCCCAAACACACCTCCAGGCTGTGTAAGGGCAATTTGACCAAGAAGGAGAGTGATGGGGTGCTACGCCAGATGACCTGGCCTCCACAGTCACCAGACCTGAACCCAATCGAGTTGGTTTGGGGTGAGCTGGACCGCAGAGTGAAGGCAAAAGGGCCAACAAGTGCTAAGCATCTCTGGGAACTCCTTCAAGACTGTCGGAATACCATTTCAGGTGACTACCTCTTTAAGCTCATCAAGAGAATACCAAGAGTGTGCAAAGCAGTAATCAAAGCAAAAGGTGGCTACTTTGAAGAACCTAGAATATAAGACATATTTTCAGTTGTTTCACACTTTTTTGTTAAGTATATAATTCCACATGTGTTAATTCATAGTTTTGATGCCTTCAGTGTGAATCCACAATTTTCATAGTCATGAAAATACCAAAAACTCTTTGAATGAGAAGGTGTGTCCAAACTTTTGGTCTGTACTGTACATACATACATAAGATATGTAGAATAGAACTGGCTCGCACATCCACATGCTATGCTTTGATCTCTACTTACTAAGCAGAAGACAGCACTCCTTGGCGCATGTGTACCGCCTTACTGAGGCATTAGTGTACATTTTGATCAAAAGGCAGAAGCCCACTCACCACACCAAGGTTGCCTCTTTGAGTGGGACCTACTCTAAATTTTGGCGCAGTGCTGCCCGGCGACCACCGACACTGCGGCGCCAATCCAGTAGGTGGCGGGACCCAGCAGCCACGCAGCACCACTGCTGCCTGGCAATGCCAAACCCAGCACTGGGCCCTCCCACCCACCAATACAACTGTTCACATGATGCAGTGCTGTGCGGGGGCCATTGTAGCTGTACTGGTGGGTGGTGGGGCCCAGTGCTGGGTTTGGCATTGCCAGGCAGCAAAGGTGCTGCGTGGCTGCTGGGTCAAAAACACAGAACAGGTGCAGATCTTTCCATTGTACCTTATCTCTGTTTAGCCTCTACTCATGGTTTTGGCTCACAATAACTGATCAAATAACTGATGTGTGAACGAGGCCTAACACACATTCTTTCTGCGACCGTGTTATCTAAATTAAATGCGTTGGGCAAACAACCTCAATTGCTTTTCAGTAGCTTTTGTATCAAGATAATGCAATGAATTAAGAAATTTGAGTTGAGGGTTTGTGTGTTAACCCTGCTACATCTGTACTACATTTCAGTTCTATTTCACTGTACATGACTACATAATTAACATACCTAGTGCTCTTCATTTCACCCATGCTGCTTCCATTCCAGTGAATCGTTTTCTAAAGTCATATCCATTTTTATTGCTTTTTTTTTTTAAACTATATAAAGGTTAAACTATAGTAACAAACATTTTTTAATTTAAACTGTATTTTAGAATGGTTTACATATCTTATGCATACAAGAAAAAAAAAAAAAAAATATATATATATATATATATATATATATATATATATATATATATATACAGTACATGTATGGACATGTACAATATCCTTTCCTCCCTTTGTAATTCACAAGAATTGAAATAAAGTTATTTTCAGTTTT